>JAVSBS010020911.1:0-11897 GCA_033124195.1 Coracias cyanogaster
GCGCGTGGCAAGCGAAACTCATTTAAGGCCCCCCCCCCCCCAAAGTTTTGTGGAGTTGACCCAACTTTTGTCAGAGAAGCGAGCGCTGGGCGCTTTCCAGCGTTATCTCCGAATAAATTCAAGTATTTCTAGTGAGCCACCCAGCATCTGCATTTATTAGCGAGCAGCTCCTCTGTCCGTGTGAGAATTAAACACCAGGGATGCTCAGGGGCCCGGGGGGGGGGTCGTTATCTTGATTTAAAAAGAAAACTCCTCCTTTAGTGTTTTTTAAGGGTATTGGAGAAGGGGGTTTCATCGCAGATGGGTGTCCCCCCCTTCCACCGTTGCGTTTCTGTGCGGGGAGCCCCTTCTCCCTGCTCCCCCCTGGCAAAAATAACGCGCCACATAAATTTTTTCATTTCAACTCGAGCGTTAAAGTTGGTGCTTTATGGAAAGCTGCTTTAATTTGCTGCTTTAATTTGCAGCCTTTGTCCTGCCGGGACAATCCCGGGGTGGGGGGCAGTGGCCGGCTTGGTCGCTGTACCCTGGTGTGGATCCCTTGTCGGGATTGTCACCCTCGCGTTAATAAGTGGGGTTTAAAGGTATTGGAAATGACACGAGAGGCAAAAAAAAAATCATAATAAAATGAAAGAGGCAGCGGGGAAAGGAGCTCGGAATAACCGCGTTTGAAGCGGTCGCCCCTGGTAGACCCTGCCCGTCTTGTACCATCTTTCCCTCAGGTTGGGGTTTTTTTGCGTGTTTGTTTGCAAACTTTGTTCAGAAAGTAGTTTTCTTTGGGTGAGTTTGAAGGTGTCTTGTCCTCTTCCCAGAGCCTTTGTCCGAAGGAGCAGGGGGGCTGCGAGCAGAGCGGAATTTCTCCTGGTGAGCGTTCGGGGCTCCTTCACGCCTGCAGAGATGGTTTCCACAGCGTCGCGTGTCCTGACTTGGCTGAAGGCGCAGCAGCCCCCGCGCAGAGATGCCGAATTTTGCATCGGTGTTTGCGGTGGAAAAGGTAAACTTAGGGCAGATGTTCAAGGAGATGATTTTGAGCTATTTTCCTGCGGCGGTTGCAGCTCTGGGCGAGCGCACGAGTGGCGTTCAGCTCCGCAGACCTCTCCTAGTCGATATATTTGTTACGGGAACATCAAAGGAAACTCGGGCAGGGGATTGTTCCTATCTCGGCTGGAGCTGCTGTGGCAGGAATCTGGACTAACGTACCTGGAGGAGAAAAATACGGTGACAACAGATTGTTCCGTGGCTTTACCACTGGTTGGCAGAGAGAAACACGAAAACAATCGGGGAGGATAATTGACTTAATGAAAAGTGTAATAATTAGAACGTTTTTCATCCCGCGAGTCCGCCTGCTGAAAGGGACTCTGCCTTTTGGGTACAAAAGGGTCTGTTTTAACAAAAGAAAGTGGTTTGACAAGTTTGAACAATAAACAAAAGGGAAATGGGAAAGCGCTTTCCAGTTGCGTTGCCGTGTGTGATTTTTGTAATTTCTGAATTATTCTTTTAAATTCCTGTTCCATGGACTATTTAGACAACACGGACCAGTCGATTAATCACAGTCGTTTTGCAAGGTTGGAAGTTTCCTTTAAAGCGACAAGCTGTTGCTGCTTGTACGTCAGGAGGGAAGTTTTCTTTTCTTTTTACAGAATTAACATTGTTTTATCCTAAGTGGCGAGCTCAGATATCAGCAGAGATTTCTCTCAAGGAGCGCGTGGATTATAGCCCTTGTTTGACGTTTTTTTTTTCCTGCCTTGTGCTAAATCAAATCACCGTTTTTAGGGAACGAGCTCTCCAAGCCTCTGAGCAGAGTGGAGGAGACAGGAGTTGGGGCAGCCCGGGGAATACCCCTCGTGGCAGGTAGTTTGGGAGGTTTTTCTCTCCGATTTTACCGCTACGACATCGATGCGCACCACATCTGTCGTGCTGGAATACGTTCTATTCTACTGATGTTTTGTGGGAGCTGGGGAAGGGGGGGGTTCATCCAGCTCCCCCATGGAGCCTGGTGAAGTTTGCTCCTTCCCAAAGCCCGTGTCCGTCTCCCCCCGGCTGCGGGGTCCGACCCCCGGCCGAGGGATGGGCGTTTGCTGGGTGCTCACATCGCCGGGGAGGTGTGAGGTCACCCGTCCCCTCTGACCTCACGCCGGGCAGGGTCTGGCACACATCGGGCTCCCCCCAGTCGGGGAGAAACCCAAGGAGCTGCCGTGCTGCCTCCCCATCCTGGGAAGTCCTTTCCCTGGTTGAAATGGGGACAGAACAGTGAGGTTTGGGTTCTAGCAGAATTCTCTAAAAACAAAGGTGTTCCCGCCCCGGATCTCTTAGGTTTGGGATCAAAACTGTATCGGTCGTGGATCGATGGCACAAAACATGAACGCCAGATAGGATTGTGCCTTTGAATCCATCTGGGACCGTCTGCGCCGGTGGTTTGGGATCTTGGCTTTCAGCAGGCAGGTCCTGGGGGTGGTGCAGCGCAGTTAATTGCAGCGTAATTATCGCTCCCTCCTATGAAAATCCCTCCCCACCAAACAATGACATTTGATTAAAAATGAGAGAGTTGTGCTGTGTCCCACCAAGCACAAAATCGTTCCAGCAGCCGAGCAGCCTGTGCACGCTCCGGGTTTTTTGCTCTCTAATGAGCAAGGGCTGCGAGCCGGGAAGGGTCCCCTTGGTGGCCGCCGACCGTTTCCACGTGCAGCCCAAGATGTTGGTGGTTTAGTTCATTGTTCCTCCATCACCTTTTCTCAGTCGGGGTCGGGTCTCTAGGGCAGGCATCCCACGTCTCTCCAGTTCGGGTGTCGCTGCGTTAAGCCACGCGTGTTTCCTTCCCGTCTCAAAAGCGTCGCCGATGCAGGAGTGGAGCTGGCGCTTTGGTTTTGAGGTGACCTGCTCAAAAGCCACGAGACCGGCCGCGGTCCCCAGGACACGGGGTTGGTGTCGAGCCCTTTCCGAGGTGACACGAGGGATTCCAGCCCATCTGGAGGTGACCTCGTGCCTGTTGGACACATCTGCCAAGGCCTCCCGGGCAGGGTCGCCAACGTCTGGTGAGGGTCCTGTCCCCGTTTCTACTATATCTATTTATTTTTCAAAAGCCTGAGTGTTTCTCAGGCACGTTCTGACATGTCCTTATCAGGTCATTGTACAGTTAAAAAAAAAAACCAGATAGAAGGGGCGGTAGCTGAGTGGTGCTGTCCTGGGGGCAGGGCTGACATCCATTTCCTAAATTCAGCAGAGAATTCCTTGTTATTGATATTTACACCATCGTATTGTTATTATTTTTTTAAAGCCTATCTATTTCTCTGGCCTCCTGACAATACACTGTCCTCAAAAGGTGCCTCAGCTCGAGCTGGAGACAACACAGTGCTGACTTAAGCTTGGCAAAATCTGACCTGGGAATGGGTGAGAAAAGTGGAGGACGGGCATTTCCCCCCCGGTTTTGGTATGGACGGTAAGAGGGAGCCTCAAGCCTCCCAAGGCCTGAAAGATATTTGCTTTCACGGCGCTTTAATTCATGCCTAAAAACACTGTTGTGATGGGCTCACTGTATGGAATAAAGCGAAAAATTCAGAAGTTTCAGAAGAATGATCTCGGTGCTGCAGGACAATGATTCTGGTTATTGGCGGGGGCTGAGCTGGGTGGCAGTGCTGGTTTGACCACGTCTGGCTGCTTCAGCTGTTAAATAACCGCGCTCATTGTGGCCGGGGAAATGGCATCACTTTAAATAGCGTCGAGATTTAGCACTTAAAAAATAATCCCGGGAACACGAAGCCGCCGGGGGCCAGATCCTGCCGGAGGTGATGAGGATTAGGCTGAGCCTCAGAGCTGGCGGTAAAGGCATCGTGGCCTTCGGGATCAGAGAAAGGCTTTTTCGCCTTGAAAAAGAGGTTTTAAAATGCTAAATATAGAAAAATCTCAGAAAAGCAAGGGGAAAGGCAGAGGTTTGTAACTTTGCTAATAACCCCGGCGCTGATCGGCAGCTCCCCGGTTTGCTGAGCTGCTCCCCCGCAGGAAAATCCAGCGACGGGTTTCTTCTCGCTCCCATTTTGGAGCTGGGATCTGGGAGCGGAGCAGCGCCGGAGGAGCTTTAACACTCCCTGGCTCCGGCGCGGGCTCCGCCATGGCAAAGAGACAGAACCTCGCCGTTCTTCTCTGCTTTTTCTCCCGCAGCTGGAAACCGCTGCGCTCAACCTTGTGCTTCACAAATGCTCTTTTCTGCAGATTAAAGCAATACTTTTTTTTTTCTGGTTGTTATTTATTTATTTATTTGCTTGCTTGCAGCGTTTGGCTCGAAGCTCTTGCAGCTCTTGGGTAAATGGAAAATTTATCAGGCTCAGTTAAAGTGGAATGGAAATACCCTCCGAAAAGTGCCGGGTTTTTCTCCTGAGAGAAAAAGAGAATTATTCTTGTTATTTTTTGAACTTGTTTCTCAAGGTGCGCCTTTCGCTGGTGTGGCTACTCCTGGCCTGGCCAGAGGTGCCCGTCGCTCGACAGTTTGCCAGCCACAGCATCCAACATCCCCTCGAAGCCGAGGTCAGCCAGGACTGGAAGCGGTTCTCCACCAGATGCTGAGATAAATCAATCTGGTTCGAATCACTCCGGGCAAACCGATCAAAGCCAGAAGTAAAGCACCGGTAAGGAGGACAGAAGATGCAGTTTTCATCCATGACAATACCAAGCTCTCCAGAAAAATGCCCTGGAGCACGTGCTGGCAGCAAATGCTCAGCGGCATCTTCCACCGAGGTTTTTTTCCCGTTTTTTCTGATAAATGGGTGAGCACCCGCTCGTGGGCACCGCTGCCCGTGCTCACCGCGGCATCAGCCAGCACCGCCCGTGTCCCCACGCTCGTGCAGGGACATCCGTGGTGTGGCCATCGCTCTCTTGGCAAGGTTAAGGAGAAGTAGGATTGGTTTAGAAACTATAAAACCTGCTTATAAATTAAAAAAAAAAAAAAAATCTCAACCCTATTGTAAGCCCTGGTGGATTCTAGTTTTTATATATCAATATTTTTTTAGTTTTATTTGGAACCATCTGCACGCTCCCGTTGGGGCGTCGCGTGGAAGCGAGTTAACGCGCTGTGCAAATCCCCCGCGATGCCTCGGAGTCACATACAGATAAATACGTGGCCGTTTTTAAACCAGCCCTATTATGTTTTCCAAGCGATAGTTCAAATTACGCAGCCCGGCAACAGCTCACAAGAAATCCATCAGAACTGGAAGGGGGAATAAAACTGCCATTCTCTCTACCTGTTTGTGCAGCTCCTTGCTAACGCAGGGAGAGCCCAACTGTTTATTTGGAGAAGTAAAGTTGTGGAAATATCCTTGGAGGGTGTAATGTGGACAGCACGTGTTTCTGGGAGCTACCTGAAGTCTGTGTCCTAATGGCTTGCAGATGTCCCTGGGTCACCGATTTCCTATGGGCCAGCGAACGCGGCAGCGCCCACCCCTCCCGCTCTCCAAATTAAAAAAAGAAATTAAAAGGAGGGGGGAATGGTGAATATGGGGGAGGGTGTGTGTGGGGGGCGGGGGGGGGAAGCGCGTTCGACTTCTGGAACTTGTAAAATTGTTTGTTTGGGTTGTTTCCAGCTCCCATCCCAGCGCTGCTCCTGAGTGATTTGGAAATTCTAGCTGCCAGGTCCATGTTCGGGTGGAACGATGATTTATTTGAAAAATAGAGAAATCTGCTACGGGATCACTTTTAGTTTGCTCAGGGCGGGGAGTTTATTTACACTGGGATTATTTATGTAGAAAAGCGGCAGTTTTCTCTACTGAGTAATAAACAGGGATTTGTTTTAGTTATATATATATATGTGTATACCTAAACACAGACTCACGTATGCAGGCACTCGTGTATACTGAAAATATGTATATCTGTGTCTCGCTGTTCCTCTTCTGTGCCAAGGGCAGAGCTGCGTGCCCAGGCGCTATATAAATATTTTATTTTACATGGAACATAAATCTTAAGACGCGTCTTTAAGAACGCAGATAAAAAGGTTTTTGCGTTTTGGTGACATTTCTTCCTCAGGGCTGCTGGAAGCAGGGGCTCGGGGCCGCCCTGTTCCCTCGCTTCTCGGCGTCTGGCTTTGGGGGATGCTGAAAATGCCACGGGCCGGGATGGCTCTGCTTAAATTTGGGCACTTTTTTCCCCCCGGTCTCTCGGCGGTTGGATGTAACCGTGTCTCCCCATCCATTCGGGGCAGGAGGTGACCTGGAGCGAGCACTGAGCATCTTCTTAGCCCCAGGGATGCTGCAGAGTGTGGGACGTGGTTTTCCTCCTCCCCACGGATGCGGAGGGTTCTCTGTCCTGGGAAGCAATGGGCACAGCACCCGGCAGCTCCCAGACTCCTTTTTCCCATGGGAAGAGCATTTCAAGGCATTTTTAAGGTGCCTGGGTTTGACGGTGGGGGCTGGCCGGCATTGCCGGGCACCCGGGGAGCTGGGGCTGGCAGGATGCTCCCGGCAGAGCAGCATCCCCGAGATGCTTGTGGATGCTTCACCTGTTTCCTCCCTTTTTCGCCCCATGCTGATAATTAAGGGAGTTTCCCCAAGGGTAAGGATTGGGAGCCTTGTTCAGAAGGCGCTGAAATTAAAAGCTGGTTTTAAATACCAGCCTTGAGGCTGGACCGAGGTCTCCATATGGACCCATCCCAATCGGACAGCCCGGCCACTGCTCACTGAGCTGGTTTGATTTCCCTCTAAATCGCTATTTACTCCATAAACAGAATGGTTTGGGGGGTTTTATTATTTTTTATTTAACAATAAAACTTTGCGGGGGGCATAGAATTTATTCCCTATTTTCCTTTGCCCTATTTACATACTGGAAAAGAAGGACAGGCTGCCGCAGGATCAGCGAGCGTATGGTTAAAAGAAAAAAAAATAACACTCATGGCGTTAAAATTAATACAGCAAAGCGGAGTCTGATAGAAAAACAACAAGGGGAGGGCAGGGAGTACTGGTTTTTCTGCGCCTGCCTGTCTACCTGCCTCTCCTATCTGTGACAGACGAGAAATATGCGCTGGCCATTTAGCTTGGCAAAAATCATACTTTTTTTTGCACAAACATGAGAGAGAGAAAAAAAAATCATCCTGCTGCTAAGTGGGAAAAGCTTTTTCTGAGAATAACACCACCCAGCTCCCACTTTTTTACCTAGAAATGTTTGCTAGGTCTTAATAATAACACAGAAAGTCTCCGACTCCATGACAGAATATCGTTATATTTTCTGGTTTTAGGAAAAAACCTATTATAAATATGTCTCCGAATGGTGTATATATACCTTGGCTTGCAGTTTAATTTGCTGTCAGTCTGAAACCGCTCTTTATCGTAATCCCGGGTTCCTACTCATAACATACAAGACGATTTTTGACTTGGAAGAAATGGATGAAAACAGGTGCTGCCTACAGCAAAGACAGGCAAAAATCCACTTTTTACGCTGGTGAGGGAGCGATGGCTGAGAAACCCCGGCAGAAAATAATATTTAAAAAAAAGGACATCCCAATTTTATTTTATTTGATTTTTTTTTTTTTTTTATAACATCTGATTCCGAAACCCGCACTTGAGAATTTCAGGGCTACAAATTCTACTTGCCGCGCTTATCCAAAGTAAACTCTGGCCGAAGAATAATATTTTAGCGGAGTAAATGAAACGGCCGCAAAAGAAGCAGCGTGAAAAACGTACCTTCGTGTGGAGCACGACCGTCGACTTAGTCCCGACGGGCCAAGCGCTGCCTTTGACAGCCACTTACGCTGGAGAGACTTTACTGGGAATTCAGGGGGATCCGGGGAGGGAGATGACTTTAATGTGGTGTTTTTAAACATAGCCCAGGTGCTCGCAACCCACTGTTGTGATCCCCCACCCAGCCTGTCCTCAGGTAGTTAACATTCACCAAAATATTGATGGCAGTTACCTTTCCTGCCAGCTCTTATCTGAGTGGGCTTGAGTAGGGCTTTGGCAGTGCCTGAAAGGAGGTATTGTTACCTTACGGGGGAAAAAAAAAAAAATAAAAGGCAAAAAAATAAAAGAAAAGGGGGGGAAAAAAAAAAGGCAAAGAGAACTCAAAAACTCAAAGAGCCAAGTTGAGAAACAAAGGAGGATTTGGGATCAGCTCTGCCCGGGACAGGGCTGCTCTGCCAGTCCTGGGATGGGACTGTCCTCATGCCACCAGCCCCAGGGCCTGGCAGTGGGGAGTGTTTGCTCTTTATCAAATAGTCAGGGGTTTTTTTGGGTTTGTTGGGTTTTTTTTTTCCGATCTCCTATTAGTGAGGCTCCTTAGCGTCCCTTTTGTGCGCCTGAACTCAAAGCAAACAGAGCCCAAGCGTGGCTGTGTGCGTCTCCTCCTCCCTCGCCAGTGCCCTGCGTCCTCCTTTTGAGCCCCTGCTCCAATTTCAGCCCAATTTGACAAAGGGGGTGTTGAAGAGATCAGCTTTTCTGGCACTTTGTGAAGGTGCAGTTAAACACTGCTGAGAAAAAGCGCGGCAACGTGAGCGTCCCTTATACGAGACCTCAGAGAATCCACAGCTGCTGAGGACTCTCGGTTGGAAGGCAGGCTCCCAGCTTCTCCTGCCCGCACGACTCCTCATGGGCTTTTTACGTAGTTATTTGCTTGTCTGTCACCTTATCATTTGTCCTAAATTGACCCAAAGACTGACCCTCAGCTCCTGAATCAGATCTTTTATCTTTTGGGGTCTAACGGTCCAGGTTTGGTGTCCAGACCAAATCGTTTCCAAGAGGTCTGTTTCTCTGGGGTAGGCTGAACAGCAATCCCTGGAAGGTGACCAATCTGAGGTCTCCAGAACTACCTGAAATTACACAGATAACACCCACATTTTTCCTGTGTTACTGGGGTAGGAGGGATATATTTTGGGATAGGAAAAAAAAAAATCCCTGAAGAAAATCAAATCCAGTCTTACGGGTCTGGCAGCATTTGAGAAGGAAAAAGCCAGGAGTATGACTGGAGCGTGTCCATCTGTGAGAGGAGAGCTCTCTGCCTGGATAAGGCTCCGAAGGCAAATACTGGTAATTAATTGGAGTGTTTTAGGGGAATCTGGTGGCTTGGGCTAACAGACCCGGTGCTGCAACCCAGTAATGTCCTAACTGGTGCTACCACCCTCAATGGGAGCCCTCCCAGGGGAGCTGGTGCTTCCCTCTGGTGCAATCAGCAGGATTAGCCTTGTTAAGACAATCAGCAGCAGGAGTTTGAGCATGCAGGATGCTGAGTGCCTTCAGCTGGCTCCGAGGTGGGGTTGTGGCTGCTTGGTGCTTCATAGGAGCTTTCTTCTGCAGCAGCTCCTGGTGGCCCCAGGAAGGCTTTTTAGCAGAGCACTGGGGGTTCTCACTGGAGCTGAGAATGTGAGCCTGTGTGCTCTCACCATGTGCTGTCCCTCTGATCAAGCAGCTCTGTCGCCCCAGATGACGGTGAATTGTCAGCATCTTGTGCCTGATCCAAGCCTGGTGACTCCAAAAACAGGAAAGGTCAGTTTGACTAACATCTAACCCAACGCACCAAGCTTCCCATCCAAGCCGAGCAGCCGCGGTGCAGGGTGCGGGCTCGCTGGGGCCGGTTCCCAGGTCTGTGAGCTTTCTCACCACCCCGACATCCTGGGGCTCGGGGAGGGGAAGGCGTGGAAACCCTCACGGGTTGGAAAACCAGGAGCATTTTTGCAGAGGGATTGTTTAAATTAATTAAAAAGGGGAGGGAGGGCAATAATTTGATGAAATCTAGAAGGAAAGAATTGATGTTTGTAGAGTAAGATCCTGGTTTCTAATCTCCTTTGTGCAAGGTGGGACAATACCCTGTGGCAATGGCTTGGGGAGTGTCTTCTGTCCTGGCACGCTGTGACGGTGATGGGCTCCCAGGGCTGCAGAAAAAGAGGATAGCGTTCTCGGCATGGTGTTGGTTTTCCACCACGTTTTTCTGGCGTGCAAACAAAGAGCTTGGCCAAGGAGATTGACAGAGCTTTGTGAAGTGACTGTGCCAAGGGGTGGCATGTTTAGTGGAAAGATGTTGTTAGGAATAAGACCGGAGTGGTGGAGGGTTGTAGTGGTGGGTTTCAGCTGGGCAGTAAGTCATGCTTGAGAGGTCTCTGCTCTGCTGAGGTCCCAGCTGTGGTGACCTCGGGGCTTCATATTTCAGTAAGCCACTGATAGTTCCCTGGGGCCATATTGCCCAGATGGTTCCTTGTGGCCTCCAAAACAGGAACCCAACTATGAATATAGCTTGGCTACAAAATAGTGCTCTTATAAAATACCCCGTACGTGAAGCATGCGTTTTGGTTTGTATGGAATTTTAAAGGGACTGTTTGTTGTGGGATCTCTGAAGACAGTCACGGTAATCCATCGCTTTAAATGGTGTTAGAAAATCCACACAGTTGGTAATCTGGGATAAAGAAACCTCCAAACTTTAGCATGTTGGTCTCTCCACCCATGGAACAAGTGATAGGACAAGAAGTTGCCTCACTTTGCTCCAGGGGAGGTTTAGATTGCATATTAGGAAAAATTTCTTCACTGAAAGTGATGAAGCATTGGAACAGGCTGCCCAGGGCAGTGGTGGAGTCCCCATCCCTGGGGGTGTTCACAAAACATGTAGACATGGCACTTCAGGGTAGAGTCTAGTGGTCATGGTAGCGCTGGGTTGATGGTTGGACTTGATCTTAGAAGCCTTTTCCAGCCTTAATGATTCTATGCTCTCCTCTTTACTTGTGCTTAGAGCTGCATGAGCTGGACAGCCTTGGCCTGGGGCCGTCCACGCGGATGGGTGGTGGGTCTAGAGCAGTGCAGGAATTTGTGTCTTGTAGGCTAAGGGAGGCAGAGATACCAAACTGACCCACAAGGTCTTTTGTCCTGATCCATCTGCTCATGCAGCACCCTGGAAAGGATCGTGGTAGTGCAGATCCACGTTTGACCCAGCCCAGAAGAGGGCTGGGGGAAAAAAATACATCCACGTTCCTCAGCTTGGGAACTTGGCCTTGGCCTGAGGAATAAGGAGGTAACTGAATCGCTGCCGTAGTTGTGCAATGCTTAGACGTGCAAGGGGATATTGCGTTTCCACAGCAATTCCAGATAGTGCTCCCCTGTCCCTCCCACCACCTCCAGATTATATTTCTAAGTGATCTGGGACATTAGAGCACAATCAGTAGCTGATTAGCTGGCCTGCTTGGCTGCAATCACACCTTTCACTATTAATTATCTGCTCCTTGAATCTGATGATGTTGAGCATCTGCAGCGAGGGCTGCTCGGTGTTGGATGTCGTTGGCCAAAGACAAGGATTAAAAAGGGAGAAAATGCCCTTGGTCACCTGGTCAGTGGGAACTGAGCCTCGTCTGTGAACATGACTGAGGACCACAATCAGCTTTTCCAGTGGTCTCAGCCTGAAGGTGGCCAGTCTGGTAACAGCAACATGGTGTGCTGAGATCCTGGGGAGGTTTTGCATGGTATGGAAAGACAGGAGAAGTGAAGCTGTCCCCTGAGGGGTTGGGGCCAGGTTCTGAGCTGGTGGAGCAGCTGGCATCAGCGGAAGCACTGCTTGCCTGGCGCTTTTCTGGGGAGCGCAGAGGAGTTTGCTGGCTCAGGGTGAAGGTGTTCAGCAGCTCAGGCTGAGCTCTTGGATATCTGTTGGAAGTCAGGTTAGAAAGAGATGCTCCAGTGGGTCCTCTCCAGACTCCAGCCTTCCCTCCTTTTGTAGGTTGAAGCTATGTCTGTATTTTGCAATTTTGGTTCTTCTTTTGCTCAACAGATTCCAAAAATAGGGCAGTACAAGACAAGGAACTAGACAACCATATGCACAAAGCTTTTGCCCAAAGCCCAACAAGATTGCCTTGGGCAGGCTTGAGCTAGCATGGGTTGCACTAAGTTTCTCTAAAAGCTGGGGAGATGTGGTGCTGAGGGACATGGTTTAGTGGTGACCTGGCAGTGCTGGGTTAA
>JAVSBS010020911.1:21015-32021 GCA_033124195.1 Coracias cyanogaster
GGATGGGGACTCCACCACTGCCCTGCCCAGCCTGGCACAGCCCTTCACAGCCCTTCCCACCAAGAAATTGTTCCTTGCGGCCAACTTCAACCTCCTCTGGTGCAACTTGAGGCTGTTTCCCCTTGTCCTAGTGCTTGTTCCTTGGGAGAAGAGCCCGACCTCACCTGGCTCCAACCTCCTTTCAGGGAGTTGTGCAGAGCCAGAAGGTCTCTCCCCTGAGCCTCCTTTGCTCCAGGCTCAACACCCCCAGGTCCCTCAGCTACTCCTCACCCAACTTGTGCTCTAGACCCTTCCCCAGCTTCACTGCCCTTCTTGGGACAGTTGATACCAAGGAGCATCCCTGGAGCTGGTGGCACCAAGGTGCCTGGCATGGACCGAAGTCACTAGTGAATTTGAAGAGCTTTAATGCTTTTATGTTTAGACCACCTGAGAATTATCAGGTCTTGGGGCATCACTTTGGGGACCGTGTCCAGCTGGAGCACTTGGTCCCCATCTTGCGACGGCAGCAATCCCCTCACCAGCCCCTTGCCTTGGTCTCCCTTTGAGGAGCATTTAGGCTCCCCTCTGCAAGTCTTTGCTGGCTCCTTTTGTAACTGTGCTCACCAGAAAAATCTTCAAAGGCTCAGTCCTATCAATTTTCCCCACCATATGTTCTCATTAAAAAATTGTGCACTTTATCTTAGGATTATTTGCCATCAATTAATAAAACATGTTGCAAGCTTCAAATGAACATTCTCCCCCCACACTTCCCTTTGATGAGGGAAAGGACAGAGAAATACGGGAAAAAAATTACCTTGACAGATGGTGTGTTTTAACCTCTCTTTTGCTCAATATGGAAAAAAAAATTTCTCAGAATCTTGACAGGGGTTTTAAATTATGAGTGATGTCACTCGAAGGCCTAATGGGAAGCTCGGTGAGGGTAGCGGAGAGGCTGCCAGCCCAAAATACGTGTTCAGGTACATGGATGGCGAAGGGTTGGTGAGTGCTGCAGCCAACAGCTCCCAAAGGCGTGTGTTGGCAGCCAAGATGTCGTGTTGTCCTTGGCCGTACATGTCTGGTCTTGTAGGTGATGGTGGGCTCTGATCTAGGCTTAAGAAGTGGCATTTGTGGGGTTTTTTTAAGAGTTCCCGAAAAGTGAGCTTCTCCCTGCTGCACCCTTCACGTGGGGAATATCACCCCGGATTTAGGGGGAGGAGGGTGATGTGGAGGGAGCCTGATGACCCCCAAGCTAACGTTGTGACCCTCCCTCTCCTTCCCCGCTCGATGGGCTGAGGAACATGGCTTTTCCTCCGCTGTTCTTTGCAATTTTGGGCTGGCCAACAGAAGCCGAGTCCCGAGGCCAGCGGGGTTGGTGGGATGGGGTGGGAGGAAAAGCAAAGAGAACCTCTAGCAGCGTTCCTCGCGGATGCTGCAGGCCTGGGACGCCGTGTACCCACGGAGCATTTGCTTTGTGTCTGTGCCTACCAGGGGAAACTAAATACAAAAATAATGCATACAGATGGGTTTCTTATATAAATAAATGTCTGGAGAGAGACCTGACCGTAGGTAACCTGCTGGGAAAGTCCTGGTCTGGTGGGAATTGGAGAGTTAAACACTCCAGCCTCACTTGGATGTGCCTCAGCTTTGATTTATACTTCTGATTGGATGTTTGCCTGGCCTGATCAGAGAGCTTGGGCAGCAGCTCGTGTTGACACTTGGTGTTTAGCTCTGGGTAAAGTTTAAACAGGACTTATCATGGCTCTGACACCTCGCGAAGGCTTCCCTGGTTTAATCACATGCTTCATGCCATCTCTTGCATAGCTCTTTACTGTGCTGCTGTGTCCTGGCTATTCGAAAAGGAAAAGGTAAACTTGCTAAATAAATTCATGGAATAGCTTATTTGAAGCCTCTTCTAATTTCAAAGTAACCCCGTTGCCCTCGAGTCGTGTGGCCGTTTCTCTGCTTTCTTAGGCTGGTAGAATGTAAGGCTGGGAGAAGTGACGTGAGGTCAGCAAGGCTGCTCCAGCCTTTCAGAACTGTGAACTGCATTGACCATGTCGCTGGTGTTTGCCCCAGAAGCAGTGCCGGGCTCTGCGGGGACTAAAGCAGCTTCATGCAGGAGGAAAGGCTCCTGCTCGGGGTCTTGCATTGCACCAAGACTTCAGCTGGAGTGGGTCGGAGTGGGAGCTCTAGTTGGCGTCTGGCTTTGTAATTTTTCCCCCTAAGATGTAGTGGCTTTTCCCACTTCTGTTTTTACCAGAAGTGGCTCAAATTAACAGCTCTCAGTTTGTTGCCCCATTTTTCTCCCACCTGATGAAGGGGAGCATTGAGGTACCTGCTCCGGGTGCAGCTCTAGGGGCTCAGGTGGCTGGGGGCTGCCCCTGGATCTTGCCCCATCCCCTGCAGGCTGGTGACAGCGTTCAGAAGGGGATGGATGACAACAACATTTATCCCACTCATCCCAACTGCCGTCACCTCATTCCAAACCCAGGCACCAGAGAGAGATGCGTTGGAAGCAGAGTTTAATGCAACCATTCCCAGCCCGGCGCGGGCTCTGGCTTCGGACAAAGCTCGTGCTCAATAGCATTGAACTAATTTAATTTCATGCTTTGGTTTTTATGAGTAACAATTAAGAACAAAAAAATCAGGGGAACGTAATTACAGCACCTTGAAGTGTAGCGTTACTGGGCCAGAGCCTGAAATGAGGTTACGATATGACAGCCTCTTATCTTGGATCTGATAGGGGTGTTATTCACTGTATTAAAAGTTTGCCAAGAGAGGCTTCACTGAAAATTAACCCGTGTTATCACAGTGAGTAATATCCTGGTTTTATCCTGGTTTTATCATGTGGAATAAATAAATAACACAGACTTTATGCTTTTGCCTAATGAGGTTATGCTGAGTGCAGAGCGTGGAAACAGTGTTCACTCCGACGCAAGAAAACAGCGAGTAAGGCGAGAGGAAACTGGAACAGAAAGTGCCCCCAGTTTTCTTGCATAACGGCAGAGCTTGTATTACTAATAATTATATTATGCAACAGGAATAGGATGGAATTTGGCTCTATCTAGCAACAGACCAGTGTGAAAAACTCTTTGCAAACATCTCTGGGATTTTTCTCAGGAAAATTCCACGTCCATAGTGCTCCTGACACCAGTTTCTTGCCATGGCTGTTGTGGTTGTTTGGCTTCGAGCCACGCTGCCGAAACAACCCCTCTGGCCCAGCCTGGGGAGCCTTTTCTGCCTGGTCTCACTGGTGCTTTTCCCATCTGTGTCCCCACCTGCCGCTCCGCACCATGGGAGCGGCAAGTCCAGGCTCAAAGTGAAGTGGAGTATTGGCAGTGCTGATGGGGGGAAAACCCCAAATTAGAAACATGGAATATCTCAAATTGGAAAGGATCCATAAGGATCATTGAGTCCATCTCCCAGCTGAGGTTGGCATGGTCATGGCACATGGACATGGCTTGCTTGAACCTCTACAAGAGGTCAGAAATGCTGGGCAGACGCTCCCCACGTGACTGATGGTATTTCTTTAGGTGAATAGTTAAATCCTACCGAAGATGTCTGTGATACTGGTGGGAGTGGGACTGGCAAAGTAGCTGAAGCCAAGGGAAGGAAGGGGCTGACATCTGCCCAGCCACCATGATCCTAAGCCGTGTGCTGGGTAGGGATGAAGGATGCTCACTTGTGCTGCAAGCCTGGGTTTGAGGACTGGAGAACCACAGACTAGTTTGGGTTGAAGGGACCTTCAAAGCTTATCTGGTCCAACCCCCTGCAGTGAGCAGGGACGTCTGCAACTAGAGCAGGTTGCTCAGAGCCCCAGCCAACCTCACCTGCAATGGTGCCAGGGATGGGGCAGCCACCACCTCTCTGGGCAGCCTGGGCCAGGCTCCCACCACCCTCAGCGTCCAAAATTTCTTCCTTCTCTCTAGTCTAAATCTCCCTCTTTTAGTTTAAAACCATCACCCCTTGTCCTGTTGCAACAGGACTTGCTAAAAAGTCTGTCTGCGTCTTTTTGTCAGGTCTCTTTAAGCACTGGAAGGCCCCAAGAAGGTCTCCTCAGAGCCTTCTGTTCTCCAGGCTGAACAACCCCAACTCTCTCAGCCTGCCCTCACAGCAGAGGGGTTGCAGCCCTTGGATTAATTGGCCTGATTAAGAGAATATTGTTATGGGCAGTGGGATGAACATGTCAATTCTGGACTTCATTAGCCAAGAGCCAGAAATTGTATTGCATGAACCAAAGGATGGTTTGGGTGGGACCTTAATCCCTTGTGCCTGCTCAGCTTTGTTGCACCTCGCTCTGCCCTGGCTGCGGTTGCGTCAGCAGCCACCACAGCCCAGGCCAGCAGAAACCAGCCACAGTGGGGGAATTAACAGAGCTTTTCACTCAAGGTGCTCATGGGACAGAGAGCTGAGCTGTGCTGGATGGGTTCAAACTCCTGAGCTGGCTCGAGGGAGCCTCAGCGCACACCGAGCCCATGGGTTGGAGTGGTCCAGAGGAAGAGGATGGGGTGGCTGTGGCCAGGGATGCCTGTCCCGTCACCGCAGCTCTGCGCACAGAAAGCACCATGGAGCCTGGGCTCAGCACCACTCCCAGCTCCATTTGCACCCGGGTTTCCCTTCCAAAAATGGAACTTTTTCCTCCCCTCCAAAATAATTACACGGGCTTGAAAAAAGCAAACCACCCGCTTGTCCCTTTGTGCCGGTGGATGTTAGCAATACCAGGAATACTATTATTCTCTGGGCTATCATCATCTATAATACCTCCAGAAATCGCTTGGCTAGTTTTAATTATGTTTGTGCCTTTTCTTTCAGCCCTTGTTATCTCTCAGGTTCCTCCGGGCTGGGGGAAGGGTCACGGCACTGAAGTCACTTCTCTAAAGCGCCTTTGTTTTCCCTGCACAGGTATTAAGTTGGTGGCACAACAATCCCCAAGTCCATTAGATTCGCTTTCCTGCCCAGCCCTGCCTGAATGCAGACCTTGTGCATCGCCCGTGCACGGAGCGAGCCCGGCCGGGCACCCGAGGAGCAGGAATGCGCGTGAACAGAGCCAAATTGTTCAACCCCGAGGAGAAGGGAAGAGAGAGGGAGAAGGAGAGAAAGGGATAATGTACGAGGGGAGAGAAGGAAGAGCTGGGAGGAGGGGGAAATAATCCTTGTCTTGTGCGTGGTGGAATTTCTCTGGAGATATTTGCAGGAGAGTGTGGCTAAAAAACCCATGATGCTTAGAAAAATAATAGTCCTCCCTCCCCACGCGTGCCCATAAGGGGAGGTTTTAGTCAGCAGTGGCCACCATGGGAAGGTGACATTTGGGAGAACAATGCCGGGCTGTTGTACCGTGCCTGCCGCTGTGAATGAAGCTTCAGAAACAGTGTCCTTGGACTCTTGCTAAAAGCCATCATCTTCTCTATTCCCCGCGTGTGCCTGCTCGCTGCTGCTGCCTCCTGAAACGGGCTGACAGCTTATCAGCAAAGCGGTGTGAGATGAGATGGGAGCAGGCTCCAGCCTCATTTCCTCGCTGGCGGCCGCTGGCTGGTCCCTGGTGGGATGCTGCTCGGTGGTCCCTGCGCTCTGCCAAGCTCTGGCGTTGCAGAAAGCAAAGTGAAGGACAGAGCCATGAGGAAGTTGGTCCTGAGGAGGGGCTTTGGGGCAGCTTGTCCTTCGAGCTGGGCCACATGGTCCCCGTGAGCGGCACCCCGGGTGCTTGCTCGCCGAGGAGCGTGCGAGTGCTGGCCGTGCACGTGCCGGGTGGGCTTGCTGCAAGTTCCCCCCTGAGCGTGCGGGTGTCTGTGGCACCGCAGGGATGGGGTCCGGGTGATGGCACCGTGTTGTTCTGGGGCGGTTGGACATCCGTGGTCTGCAGAGGAGCGCTGGGATCCTCAGCACAGACGAGGAGGATAAAAATGAAGAGCGTGACTTTGGAATGGCTTCACACAACCTCCCGGATGAGTCGGTACGTATAGAGCCGTGTGTGTGAATGTGTGTGCGTCCAACATACGTGCCTTCCCTCTGGTCCTGATGTTCATCCCACGTGAAGACTCTTAACACCTTTTCACCCCAGCCTGAAATAGAAGTAAATCAAAATTTTTACTGCTGAGAGTTTAACTTGTTCAAAGACTGTATAGCTGTGTAGGGTCTTAGCAGCGTTGCTGTAGGCTCCTCTCTCTGATGTGTCTTCTCCTGGAGCAGGGCTGAGAAATGAAGCTGTGATGGGTCAGGGGGAAGGAACGGTGCTGGTTGGATGTCACCTGCCACCTTCCCATCCTCACTGAGCTTTCCTCTCTGCCATGCTCTGTTTTATTAAAGGGTTTGGCTGAGAAATAGGGAAAAAAAAATATAGTAACTATATTAACAATAAAATAGAGATCGGTGGTGTCCATATACAGGTATGGAGCAGAGTGTCCTCTACCCTGTGCAGGTCCAGAGCTTTTATGTGATACCCAGCACACAGTTTATGGTGATTGTAGTTTTAGGCTCTGCATCTGGTTCTGGCTAAGAAAACTCTGTTGCAATGAACATTTAGGATATCAGGAATTTTAAAATATGTCCATGTAGATTTTGAATATTCTTTCTCCTTCTGCCGTGTTACTTGATATTACCCTGAGATGATGCCCCTTGGTGTGTCTCTCGGCACTGCTCTTCGTTGTGTTTTCTGTTCCTGCAAAGTGGAGCGAGGTGAAGGTGGTTACAAACGCGTGTCCTTCCAGCAGAATGGAGGGATGACTCTGGGAACCTCGGAGAGCCTGGCCTGGGGGTTAAACAGCAGCTCGCCTGCAAAGGAAACATCTTCCATTTCTGCTTATGCTTTTTGCCTGTGGCAAATTACTTACTGTGTCTCCCTACCTCAGTTTCCCGTGTGTTTAACAAGAATGATGCTAATTACAAACACTCCTGGTAATGATGAGCTAGGGCAAGAGGGCAGAGTCCGTGCTGTAGAGAGTGGTGAGTTCACTTGGGTGGTAGTGATGGAATTACAGCTACTGAAGCATCGCAGGGAATCGCGCTGGATCTGTGCTGCGCTGGATGTCAATGGTCTGTTCTGAGCACCAAAGGGAATAGAAATTCACAGTGAATTAATCAGACATGGAAAAAAAAGACCATTTCCCTTGAGTTTGTCATTGGTAGATGTTAGGGGGAAGTATCCTGTTGGTTTTATTTAAAAAAAAAAAAAAAAAGAAAAGAAGCAGATGCAAAAGATGCCTCTGTGATAAAATCCTGTATGGAGCTGAGAGATCACCCGTCATCACGCTCCTGTGCTTGACATCTGCTTGAGCCATAAGCTCTTCAGGGTAGGAGTGTTTGACCTGTTTGGCGCTGTGTCCCAAGCGCTGACTTATGGACGACTGCTTATGGGACCCGGGAGAAACAGGAATGTGCTGGATAACGCTGCTTCCACCCCACTAGGAATGGTTGTCAGGGAGCAGATGTTGGCAGGAGTTTATTTTTCCCGGTGTAGAGCAGTGGCCATCCCTCACCTGATACTTTGTGAGTGGGTTTTATTCTCACAATGCTCAGGAAAGTGAAAACAAAGTTTTTCTGTTTTCTAGGGAAGAAACTGAGTCAGAGGAGCTGCTGTGGGACTTGTGTGAAGCCCTGTGGAAAACAGCAGTGACCACAGCAGGGAGAAAACCCACCAGGCTCTGCTCCAGTCCTGATTTTTTTTTTTTCCCCTTTATAGCCTGAGGGATGAAGAATGGGCACAAACACCGTATATAACCAGCCGGAGCCCTGCTGTCCTTCTGATCAGCCTTGTTGCATCCCCTGCAGCTCCACTGGATGAAGCAGATTGGACCCAGGTCTGATATGTGGGGTGGGCACAGCATGGACCTCTAGACTTATGCTGGCTTCTTCCCATTTTCTGTTGGCCGATAACTCCAACGTTCTTCTTCTGTAGAGTATTTGTTTACTTTTTTTATCCCCTTGGAGAACAGGCAGCACAGTGAGAGAGCTGGAGTTGCTGCGGAGTGGGTTGGGTGGCGAGAGGAGCCGGGCTTGCAGCAGCCTGAGGCCATCATAAAAGAAACTGAAACAGGAGTGTTAACGCTTTAGCCGAATTATGGAGAAAGGGCTTTACTGTTTGAAAAGCAATTGGGAGAGTCACACGTCTGGGAGCACACTGTGAGCCTGCGGAGGCTTGGGAGGAAGCACAGGCTGGAAGGACACTGGGGAGCACTGGTGGGGCGTGTGTGTGTGTGTGCAGATGGATGCAGAACTGCAGGTAACACTAGCTGGAAAGGGCCTCTGCAGGTCTCCAGTCCAGTCCCACTCAGAGCAGGGCCAACTGCGTTGGGTTGGTTGGGGCATGTCTGTTTGAGGTCTGAGTATCTCCAAGGATGGAGATCCCACAACCAGTCTGGGTCCCTGTTCTAGTGTCTGACCACCCTGATGCTGAAAATAATTAATCCTAATGTGCAATGTCCCTGCTTGTGACCATTACCTCTTCTGTGCCCCTCCAAGGGCAGCCAGGCTCTATCTTCTCTGTCCCCTCAAATTAGGCACTTGAAGACAGCAATAAGATTTGTCCCCTTCCTTTCTAAGGCATCAACCCCAGTTCTCTCAGCCTCTTCCCAGCTCTCCACCATCTTGATGTCTTCTAGTGGACTCAAGCCAGTATGTCCATGTCCATCCTGTACATGGTGGGGGCAAGACTGGACATGGTACTACAGATGTGGTCTTGCAGGTGGTGAACAGCTTGGGTGGGTTTCACATGGCTCTGCCCTCCTCTCCGCTTCATGGCTCTGCTTCTTTCAGAGATTAAATGATGTGCTGGTGATGGCAGCCCTTGTGTGTACTTGAATGTATGATGCTTGACAGCATTGTATCACATCACGTGAAGGAGGAAAGGAGATATCCTCTAGTTTCTCAATCCACGTGATCATTCAGCTGGTGCCTACCTGCCCAGTATGGACTTGGGGAGTTTGGTTTTAATGTTGTGATCTTGTCCAGGATGTCTTTAGGAGAACACCTCCAGCCAGCATGTTCCTCTGCTGGGACAAGTCAGATTAACTCCAGTGGAGTCAGAAGCTCTTAGAACAACAATCTGCTGGGAATTAGGAATAAATCTAAATAGTGTTTGTTTGATCTACTTCTCAGGTCTGGCCAGGAAACCTTCAAGTAGCAGCACTTTCCTTTTTAAGCAGGTAAGTGCTTTTTTAAAACATACTGGGAATGTCGGTGCTCCTCTGCTTATTGCCATAAATCTTGCTGTGCCTCGGCTTTTAACTAGCGATTCACGTGGTAACTCGTGCTCGTGAAATTTGTGAGCATGAGGAGCTGATGGACCAAGCGGCCATAGCACATGGTGGGACACCTACTCTGGATTGGAGATGGGGAGAGAAACCACAGGAGCGTGGGGAAGGGAGTGCTGGGGAGGAGTGGGGCTGGGGGAGACCTGGACAAGCAGTAGATGATGGTCAAGTCTCTGGTCCGGGCTGGTGGGATGATGTTCCTCAGTGCTGGTGCTTGGGAGGTGGGGACTTTGGTTCATGGGACATTGATTTCATCCAGGGAGTCTGATCTGTCAGGATGAACGGGCACATGAGGAAATTCTTTGAGCGGAGATGGTGAATGATCAGATCAGCGGAGATTTTTAGCTTAAATATTTTGGTTTAAAATTCTCTCATAACAAAAAAAGTTCTTTCATTTTAATAATCTTATTATTTCAACATTTTTCCGCAAAAGGCAGAAACTTTTTCAGAGGAGCTTCAGAGAAACTTTTTAGGTTTCTCTAAAACCTAAACCCAACCTCCGGTTTTCTGTCCCAAACCACTTTTCACCATCCATACCAACAACGTAATCGTCAGAGGGTTGGTTTTTATTTTTTCCTCCCTCCTTAGCAAACAGCGGGCCAAGTATCACTGCAAAAAAAAAAAAAAAATCACAAGTAAATTTTAAAAAATCACAGCCTTTTGCCGTAGATGGCTGGGGTATTTTTCCTTTGGAAGTTGGCCACCCCAAGCACACACGGGGCTCTGTGTGATCCTCCATCACCCTCCGAGAAGGGGCAGGAGAGAAAAACTCGGCGTGCCTTGGATGGGCTCCTTACGGGGGGGTTGGCGGGGAGCGGGGCGAGCGCGAGGCAGCGTTTTTGAACCAAGTTCCTCTCTTCTATTTTATTTAGATTAGGTTCTGCTCAGCAGGGTGACTTCTTAATTAGAGCAGCCCAGTCTTGCAGGCCTGGCGCTCCAGACCCCTGCTCTGCCTTCTTAGGTTTCATGAGGGAAGTTGTCGTGCCTTATTTCCTGAGCTCTAATGTTCGAGCAGTGTGCGGTGATTTCCATGGGAGGAAAAGACATGTAATTTAATCATCTTTATTAGATTTTGGGTGAAGGAGGGGGCAAAGCAATAGGAACCAAGTCCTCTGCTTGTCTCTTGACTTCCTCTTCTTCTAGTGGCCAGAGATGAGATTTCATGGGAGAAGCAGCAGCAAAGCGATGATCCTAAAAGCCCATGTCGTGGTGGATGTTTTGTCCTAAGGTTACGAAGTTCTCCCCAGCAGTAGCAGTTATCTCAGTCTCAGGTAGATCCATGACCCTGCATGGATCCATTGTGGGCTTGTTCATGACTAGCTGTGATTAAATTTATTTTTATATATATATATTGTTTTTTTTTCCAATCTGCTTGATTCTGTGAAAGGGAATCTTGGCCCTCCAAAGAGTGGTGTTGGGGTGGGGTGACAGGTTGGTGGAGCCGGTTCAAGCAGAACAAATGGGCAAGCAAAATGTGGAATTTTGCAAATTTGGGGTATTTTCTAGGAATTCCAGGAGGGAAGCAGAGTGTTTCTGCGGCATGGGCACGGCTCTGCTGAGCTCCCAGTTCCAGAGAGCAGGAGAGGGCTTCCCCCAGCCCCTCTGGGCCAAGGTGGGGGAAAGTTATAAGAACAAAAATGGGGGAATTTTTTTAAAACTAAAGATGGTGAGGAAAAAAGGCTTCATTTTATGGTAGTGACTCAAAAGAAGGGCAATGAAGCTGGGGAAGGGTCTAGAGCACAAGTGTGGTGAGGAGCAGCTGAGGGAGCTGGGGGTGTTGAG
>JAVSBS010020914.1:0-36734 GCA_033124195.1 Coracias cyanogaster
GCAATGCAAGACAGTTGATATATCCACTGCACAAATTAATTCACTTTATGAAGTGGACTGAGTTAAAGGACCTAGAAAGAATTGCACTCTGCTGTTGTGGTGAGTATTGAACAGCCCTTTTGGGTAGTTTGCGTTTGTAATTCTCCTTAGAATTTTAGCTGTAGGAAATGTTCCTGTTGCTTAATTACATTTAATGTGGTAAATTAATTGAGGCAAAATATAGCTGACCCATTCAATTCTGAAGTCAACTTGTCATAGAGTATCAAGGTGCTGCTAGTAAATCCAGACTATGTAATCTAATGCATGATTAAGATCTATAATGATATGAATAAATATATTGCTCCTATGTACACCATAATGCAGGTATAGCTTATTAGTGTTTGCCTAATTTTGTTTATACTAACAGCAATCTAAGCAACATTGCCAACACTACCAAATCCTAAATATTTCTGAATGAGGATTGAGAAAATATTATGCATAAAGTGTAATGGATTATCTGTGTGGGTAAAATCTTTTCTGCAAGTGGACAATGTCACTTCTTCCAACTTGTCAATCTCCTCCCATATGCCTCGCTCTCTGCTCCCCACATTTCGGTGCACAGGAGTGCGGGAGGAAAGCAAAGGACAGTTTATGGGCAGAGAGAATAGCACGTGATGTCCCTATTATGTCACTCTACACTCACTGTATGTCTATCAAACACAGAGAAATAAAAGAACTCCTAATAGCTCTTCCTGGATGATCATACAGCACTACTTGGAATTTGGTCTAGAGTAAGTGCTTCTCATGATGCATAAGGAAGTGTCATCACCCCATCAAAACACGAGAGAATATTACTCATCTGTATTAAAAAGACTAATGGAGTACGATATCCTGCCAGCTGTGGTTTACAATTCTCCCTTCTTTCATTTGAATTACGAGGCAGGAAAAACCCAGTAATCAGCACAAGGCATGGAAGTGATGGAGAAGGAAGCAATCCAAAAGTGTGTTTTAATTTCTCAAATCTGAAGAACCTGAGGGACCAGTTCAATTCTTGGCTTAAACAAGAGCAGCCATCTGATGTGCTGCAGCTCTCTAGAAAATACAAATTAAAAAAGTATTGGTTATGGGAAATGAAAACACACAATTTATTCTTCTTTTTTTTTCCCTTCATTTTGATCTTGCACATGTAGGAGTTTACTAATGCAGAGAGAGAGTTCTTCCATGCCTTGCAGTAGAGAAGTTACATGGGCACAGAGCTCTGATTCTGCATCTGAGTCTATGTTCAGAAGCAACAGTTTATACACAATTTGGTTATGGCACTGCATCGTTGTTACCATCTTCTATGTCACTAAAACAATTGAGAGATTTCAGTGATTCTGGACTGTACGCTTCGCAATCCAACAAAAATGGCTTTCAGGAACAGCAGCCAATATGGAATGTTAATATAGAAACTGTTTCCTACACAAAAAGTCATAACACCGCTCTCGTACATATCTATGTAAGCATTTTAAAGTGTACTGAGGAAATATTCCAAAGGGAATTATTGCAGTGCCGGGGCAATACCTGAGTTACAAGATGGATTTTATTTGGCATTTATTCAGCTCTTCTGGATTAAGTCTACCATCACTCTGCAATACTGATTATGCAAAGCCCTGATATCCCATATAGTCTCTATGAAAATATACTTCAGTGTATAATTATATGCTCCAAACAATGTCAAGATGCAATATCACAGGTCAACTCAATCTATTAAAATGTGGACCACAAAAATGCTTTAGGATTCCTGAACACAATTTTCTGAGGTAGTTTGTTAGGTTTCATATTTTATTACTCCCAAAGTTTAGGAATGTCGTATTTCTACCACTGTCCCATAGCTTTTCTTCTAGCAGGTTGATACCTGCTGAGATGCACGTAAATGAAAGTTAATGCAAGTCAGCGAAGCTCACCAGGTTTGGTTTGGACCACGTAAGTGAAAGACCACTTTACACCTACTGAGGCCTACAGCTAAGCAGGATTCATTTATGGGAAGTAGTTATAGAGCAAAGGACCTATCACTTCATAAATTCAGTCCTTTTCTTGAAGTTAAATATCCACAGTTAATTAAAAGGGCAATATACTTCTGTGGCAAACTCCCAGGGTAGGTAGGATGGGGGTGGGGGGAGAAAAACCTGGAGATTCTTTCAAATGTACTTAACGGTATTTGCACATATCAAAAAGTTGATACAGCGCATCAAAAGCCATTCATGTTCTAAAATCCTTTTGCAGGTCATCACAGCAGCCCTGTCTATAAGAACATCTACACCCGTGAGTTTTTCAAGGCTGTTCTGAAATATCGTCATACAAAGATCCCAGAATTATTATTGGTAAGGGAAGCAAGTATCTTTGTGTCTTATTAAAAATAAATAAATCACAGCTGAGTGTTCCCCTTTCCTAATAAATTGAGCATCACATTAATGCTCAGAACGATCAAAATTTATTTCACTTTATTGCAAGAGAACACCAAATTAAGATTTTTTGATCAATTCTTTATTTTTCCTGTATAATCCATGACATTTATTATACTTTAAATGACTGAAATATATGGGAGAAGACATTTATAAGCATTTTAGAAGAGAATGTGTTTTGCTGAAACATTGAAACAAAGTAGGAGCTGATTAGACATGCCTGCTGCATCACCTAAGCATGAACTTGAAGAACTCAAGGAATCTGGGGAGCCGTAGTGCTGCTGACATTATACATGGCCATGTGGTAACTCAGAAAATAAAACTGTATACACCACTTAATTTCAAGTTTGATATCTCTATTACTCTTTATCTAATTAGTAAAAGCAAGAACAGCAACATGTTCCCCCCTTCCAAAACCAAATCAATCATCCCTACACCTATATAAACTTAAGGATGTTTACCATGAGCAAAATATTTTTCCTGGATAACTAACTGGTGTAACCTGTTGTCTTTCATTTTAGTATTTTTCAAATTTCACTCAAATCTGAGCTTCTGACATTAATTAGATCAAGAAGTGAATTTGTGTTTCTAATGGATTACCTGTGGAACAGAGCATGTAGTAAAATGAATAATGGAGGAGAATTTTTAGAAATTGCTAACTGACCTTTGAAATGTCAGAATTTGGATGTTTCCTGTAATCAACATTCTGTGATAAATGAGAGCAGTAAATGTAAAGATTGTTGGTTCAAAGTGTGTGTAATCGAAGTCCAATGAGAGATCGATGGCCTTTTGGTGACCTTTTCTGAAAAGGTCAAATGACAACATTTATGGGAAACTTTTCTTGTGCTTGGAGGATGATTATAAATGGATTTATTGCATTTTGGTATTCTAGCTGGGGAGGAAAACTATGCCTATATGTGTAAGTTCCATATATTTATATGCATCTATGTAATTTTCAGTCATTCGCTCTTCTAGGTGTACAAATTTTACACAAAAATATGCATACGCATATCTTCATGTGTATACATATTTGAAATTTTAAGTAAGATTGTTATTAATGTTCATAAATTAGTGAAATGTTACTTCAAACACATAAAATGTTATCTCGTTATTTTTAAGTTCTTAGGAAGACAACAAGAGGATCGAATACGAATTCAGTGGGCAATTGTTTTTGTTCTCCCAACAGTGACAACATAATGGAAATGAAATAATCAACAAAAGCTTGTGTCACATCATCAGGATCCACATGACACTTGGTGGGAAGCAAGAGTCTCACTTTCAGAGTAAGTCCATCGAGGTATTTTGGTCTGAGTAATCGTTGGAGAATGTTCCTGTGCTTGTATTATACAAATTAGCACCAAACACTCCCCACTGATTTGAGGCTATAAATGAATGAGACGTACAATCATCAGCAGAAATCAGCTTTTTTGGTCTGTCCTGCAATGTAGTAGCTGAGTTGATGAAAATATACTATTCTATTGATCTTTCTTCCTGAATGATTGATATGATATTTTTGGGTGGCAAAAAAGCATACTTGTGTTCAGCTTCCAGTAAGGACCTGCACTACCTGATTTTTTCTATCTCCTTAACAATGTATTGTTGAAGAACAGCTAATTTCCATGTTTCTGTGAAAAAGAATTGATTATGAGCTCTTGCACTTCATTACAAAAGCTTTATATGCTTGTAGCTTAAACACAATTGCTTTTAAAAATTCAATTATTACATCAATCTTATCATAAATTACTAGGAAATCATGCAGACAATGTTAGCTTTGGCTGGACTGTGTTTTATAGTGTGTGAGAATTAAAATCAGGTACGCCAGTCACAGGAAGTTAACATTTATTGAAATATATAAAGAAATTATCAAACTAACTTGTTGAATATTTGACTGTCCAAGGCGTATGTTGTAATTTGTAATTACATGCTGTTACAGTTTTATACGTTCAAAATGTCTCGTCCAAATTCCCAAATGCCAGTGAAAGCATTTGACTTGCCTTACATAAAATGTTATTTTAGAAAGAAATGGGAAGGTGGAGGATTCCACAGTGTATGGATGTTTTATTAGTAAAGCTTGTTCTTTTATGTAGTATCAGCTACAAAAATGTAATTTGTTATAGTTCTCTAACTTTCACGTTGCCTCCAAAATGCTGCATGTTCAACGAAAACAGGCAGCCAAACACACAAAGAATTTACAGGCAGTTGAGCTCTTATTAGAAACCAGAGTGTCCACACAGAAATACTCTCCTAAATTGTTTCTTACTGAGGAAGCTCTATGAGAATTTGCACTTTAGGACAACAGATAGTTTCACCACGGAGCACAAATCCACAGGGACGCGCTTCCAGTAGTTTACTGTTCACAGAACTCTCTGCTTCTTTCATGGAAATTCAAATGGAGATCTGAGAGCCCAACTCAGTTCTCTCCTTTTGCATCACTCCTCATGAATGAACGAACACGGGTAAGAATATAATTACTCCAATCATAGTAAACAGCTTTGATGGCCCTGGTGACAAGTAACCTGCTCACACACTCCTTGCTCTGCTGGTTCTGTGCTGCTTGTAAGAGTTACAACGGGGTGAGGAGGGAAAAAGAAGGGACTTAAGTGTCAAATATCAGTTATAACCGGGTATAATATAATCTCTAGAAAGGCAAGCAGATTTTACCATGGTCTCCTTAAGAGCTGAAAAGCAGTTTGAATCAAATGAAAAAGACTGCTTCCATATGAGAAAATAACAATGTGTCTTTGACATGTTTAATTGATATGCAAGTATAGAATTCCAAACAGTAGTGATAAAAAGGTGTTCTGGTCTTTAGGTGGCTTGCTCTATTAATTTTTCTTTACAGTCTGCAGCATTAACTATTTTTTGGAACTATCCTAAACTTAAGTGTGTCCATTATCACTTCATACCATTACTCAGCAATCCGAAACTTGAGCTACAAGTTGTGATGTGCTGTGTCTTTATTTGCATTGCCAGATGACTTGATATCGCAGACAAATGGGAGTCAGGGTCTAATTTTTCCGAGGTGGCTGACTGACACATTCTATATTAAATACAGTCAGTAGAAACATGCCAGGAATGTCCTATCTCATGATTATTATAACTTGTGATTAAAAGATGGGTTATGTTAAGATAGCTTTGTCACAATTTTCCCTTGAAAGACAAATGAAATATCTTTAAATTCAGGCAGTATACACAGTATGTCAAGCTTTGTCTTTCGAAGTAGTGGAAGGAATTGCTGCCTTTCTTAATAGTTTAGGTCTTCACTATGAAATGAGCTTTCAGTAAATAACTCCTCTAGCAATAGCATGGCTGAGGGTAGTAAATTAGAAGCATAAAAGTCAGTGAACAGGCTAAGAAAGCAACCATTTATTCACTCATTTTTATACTTTGGGTAAGTTGTCAGCGCTGTGTACATTTGCCTTTATTACACTGAGGAGATTTGCATTTTAATTCACTGCACGTAGCAAAACTTTATAAACCTCTGCCAAAAATAACGAGTGTCATAACGTTGCGTGCTCCAATCTATTGTTTAACCAAAAAGGTCTGAATGTGTATTAAGACCTTAAACCTATCACAATGTTACATACTTGGGTGTTAACACAGGAGTTAATCTTAGCAACCGTACGTAAGATGGCACATTGTGTGGGCATTAAACCCTTGGACTGATTTGTCAGGTGAGGAGTAAATATTCAGAAGAACAATTACTTTCTTCATGGGAGCTCATGTTTTGCTCCCAGTTTTCCACTCATCTTGGCAAATCTTTGTTTCTAAATACCAGCGTGAATTGGGCAGTTGGAGGTGCAGTTACTGAATTTTGCCTTCATAACTTGCTTTGCAAATGTACATTACATTTGCAGATAGTGAGGTCAGGCCTTGACCTACCTGTAAAAATATCTGCCATTGTAAAAGATTTGTCCTTCCAAACTGAAACAAAGTGTTCAGCTGTCAATGGAAAAGAGTAGTCCAAAGTTGGGTGGTTTTTGGCTGGTACTTCTTACTGATAAAATGAGTGCAGAGTTTACCTGAGGAGATGCTCCATCAGGATATATTTTGAAGTGAAGTGGAAGCAAAGAATTCTAAGCCTATTTATGAAGATGCTAATGCTATGAAATAAATTTGAAAGTCCTCAGGATGTTGCCTCCATTGATACATGACAGAACTTGATCTAATTTTTTAACTTTAATGTCTATCTCTTCTTCTCTTGTCTTGCTTCAACCTCAGTGAACACATAAAGTTAAACTTTTTGTGATGCCTCACATAAAAACTTGTGTTTGTGCTAGAATAAGCATCAGCTGCTTCATTAGTTGTGTGGGACTGTCCTGCATTTTATGAACAAATCAATTCTGGTTCAATAAGATTACTATTGGGCTATCAGAAGCTGCCAATAGAGTGTAGCAATAATATGCAAAAAGTTGTGGGTTTTTTTTTTTTTTTTAGGAAAGTGTACATGCCTTGAGTTAAGATTTCTCTCAGACTCCAGACTTAGTATCAGCAAGTGTGTGTCTTGTGAAGATTAATCTACAGAAACAAACCCCATCCAATTGGCAAGTATATCTGTAATGTCATCAAATGTCACCGTTTTGTCCTCCTGGGATGCATGTGTCCTTTGACTTTGTATGGCCAAAGATAATGATGATGGTAGTATAAAAGTTATGTTTTTGGGAAAGATCTGTGAACCAGTATAATCCTTACATTTCTGCAGTTTTACCTGATAAAGAAGTGCCAGTAGAAAAAACGCTGTGGTAATTCATAACGGAAACTTTTTACTATCAATATATTTTCAACTAAAAAGATGTAGGGCATGTAGAAATGCCAGTTTCAAAAGAGAAAAGTAGCTTCAGTTTTTTTTTTTTCTTTTCAGTGATTCTTTAGATACTTCCATAAGAAGTTTGCTATTATCATTTGCCTTTCATCATTCCTTTCAACATGCTGATGCTACCAACTTTCAGCTTTGTAGAAATAAACAATTCATGTTCATACAACACAGTCCTTGATGTAGAAAGAGTAGACATCTATAGATCTGCGTTGGCTTGTGGTTTGAAAGGATATTGGAAAAAAATGTCTTCAATAGACACACTGAATTCTCTCAGGACAATCTCATAAGTTTGACCCACAGAAAAAATTCACAAAAGAAAACAAACACTTCCTGGCTATTTTATGTTTTTACCTCTGTAAGCACTAGACTTTTCTCAGCTTAGATGAGAAACATCAGCCTGATGTAATATAAATTTTTTATTAGCACAGAATAGTTGAAGAAACTCTTACAGACAACTTCTTACAGACAGCACACAGAGGAAGCATGACTGATGCAAAGGGAAAACATCCAAGCACACCTATGCCACAAAAAGCTTTTGCTACTTCACGGCCATTTATTTTCAGCTCAAGTTAGTGTGTGTGTATAAATATATATATGTATATATATTTAATCTCTGTCCCTGAGCTATTGTTGTCCAAAGAGACAACCAGAGTGACCTTCCCTAGCTTTTGCTTCTCATTACTGAAGGTGAGAGATGACAAAGCAAACCAAACGAGCAGCTAGAAATCGTACCTTTCAGCCTTACAGAACTATTTCATTTGACGCTTTTATGGGAATCTGATTCACAAAACGCAACTACAGAGAACTAAGAAACACGAACAAAGTTAGGAGATACTGTGTAGTTTTAGGAAGTAAGAAGTAGGTTTCTATAAACCTTTTATCTTTTTTTTTTTTGTTTTTGGACGTGGCATAAGCAGCGCTTATGTGGTCACCTATTGGAGATAGGCGATGATGCAGGTCAGGCTGCTGCCAGTGGAAACCACAAGGATTAAAGCTTTGAAGGCCTGTGGAGTGCTGCAGTAGGATCAGTGACTAGTGGATGGTGATAAAGTGCTGCAAACTACGGTGCGTGTGAGATTTATAATGGTTTTCTTCAAGTACTCAAAGTTCAGACCTGGCAGTTGAGTGCATGAAGCAGATGTTTGACTGCTGCTGTGATTTGAGACCAGTAGGGTGATAAACGGTCTGACATAAAATGAGCAGCAGTGGATTCAGACAGGGTTCGTGGCAGATATATATATACAAGTAACATATTATATGTGGGATGAGCAATTTACTGAAGATTCAGAGCTCAAGTTCTGACACTAGGTATCAATCACATGGGATTTGTATTGAGAGTTGTTTGCTTTCTGCCTACAGATAAAAATCGCCTGGGAATGACTTGAGAGATTTGCATGTAAACTGGCCTAACAGCCTAAACGTGAGTCAGGGGCTCTTCTTTTCTGCTTCGTCATGAAAAGTACATTTTAAATTTTATTTTTGTGTATACTCTATAAAAAGTATATTTTTTTATATTTCTATATGCTTATGTACATAAAAGTATATTTAGATATCAACTTGGGCACATAGGTAGCTACCGTGGTCTTTGCTCTACAAAATATAATGAGAATTTTTTGAAGTTAAATCTGCTGTTTCTCTAAACATTGCATCTCTAAGATGTACCATTTAAAAGCCTCAGTTGTTCTTCTGAGACTCAAATGTATTCAGACGATACAATGCATCGTGCTTGGTGGACACTGAATCTGAATGCAAAGGAAAACAGTCTGCCTATATTCATGTAAAAAAATCTGATATCAATACGCTGACTATTTGGTAGGATGAAATGGAATGTTATTTCTTTTGTTCAGGGCTATTTCTGTTTAAAAGTGATGAAGTATTTTTTTCCATTTTACATTACTGCAACTCTTAAGTGTTCTCTTAGAACAATAGATTTATTTTTTTTTTTAGTGCAAATGACATAATGCATTAGTGGAACATATCTGACTGAAATAGCCAATTGTACTAGGAATTTTCTAGGATATATGAAATCCTTACAAGGCTTCAACCCAGAGCCTGGAACACAATTGCACCCCGTCTACCCATTGAGCAATTCCAAATGTTGGAATTGTAACAATGGGAATTTCCATTTGTGCTCATCAAAACACTGTGTACATGAACAAGAATCCACCTGCACAGATCTGAGCATCGCATCAAGGTTTGGCCTCGTAAACATCATCTGATGGCACAGATTTTGTTAACGAGGGTTAAAATTAACTAAAATTAGTATTAGATCAGTTGGGTAATGGTGAAATGAAAAAGACTTACTGTTGAGGTGAAAGACAGATGTATGCTCCAGGCTTAAATTTAAGTGCTTCAGTTACTATTTGAAATGCTCTTTTTTGAAAAAAGCTATTTGTCATCTTTTGGTAGATAACCCAGCAATCAGGACAGAACTATGAAATATCAGTGGCTACAATAACAGGTTCATTGCTCGGCTCTCCTCACAAGGAAAATAGTGTTGGGTTTTTTTTTCTCAAGGTTTTCCTTGCATAGAAGGAGATAATGAGAGAGAAGGGTGCCAGACATGGGAGTAAATGGGGTTAAAAGTATTTTAGACTCTGGAGACATAACTTAATATGCTAACATTAACCAGCTGCTGAAAATGGGATTAATGATGTCATCTATACCATAGTTTATTTGCTGTTTGTGAAAAGTCAAATGACTGGCAACATTTTAATATTTAGTTTCTGAAATATTAAAAATATTTTTAAAATTAATTACAACAATAGTGTTAAAATTTAGAGAACTGAGACTAGGGTTTGGGTTTTTTTGTTTTTTATCTTTTAGCTGGCTAAAATATGACATTACTAGGTCATACTAAAACTAAGGAAAAAATTGTGTTTATAAAAGCTTTGGAAGATATTTGTCTATCCCTTTTCCTTGGAATGACTGCAGAAAAATTGCAAGAAACATCACAAATTGTTGGTAGATACCGAATCGGAACAAAAAGTAAAAATCGGATGTTTGGCCTGTTTATATCTCTGTAATACATCTGGCATCAATATGCTGAAAATTTTGGTAGGATTTAATTTTTTTTCTTTTATTCAAGGCTATTTCTGCTTAGACCTCACAAAGTATTATTTTTTTTCATTATACATTATTGTAACTTTAAAATTTTCTGTTTGAAGCATTGATTTTGTATTTTGCATTTCTATTTTCTATTTCAAATGTGTACACATTAGTGTATTGGAAGCACAAGGCATACTCTTAGTGTATTCAGCTGTGGAAAACAAGGTATTACATTACTAGATTTGCTGTAAAGAACACTGACATGCATACAGGAGCAAAGATAATAAAATAAGTTATTCTAAATTGTAAAAGATATGGTAGATTTAACTGACGTACAACCTAGTAATTGGCATTGTTATATAATGGCAACTAAAAAGGACTACAAACAATAAGGTCTGATTCGAAGACTACCAACAAGGCTAAGTGCATGAGAAAAAGAAATGTCCTATGAAGGAAAGATACAGCGTAAATGGAAAGAAGAGAATATTCCTTTATTCGATGTAAGCCTGGAGAACACACAGCAGAAGCAGAGCTTTCTGAAAGCCAAGACAACTTGAAGCTATGCCACACAGAAATCCAGGTGAGTGGGAAAATGCATGCACTGACCTGAGATACTGGATTGAAAAGCTCTTCCACCTAGTTCCACACGATGGAATGCTGTCCTGGTTTTGCTGGGACAGAATCATAGGCTTGGCTTGGTCTGCAGGACATCAGCAGTTTGGAATGAGCCAGGGCAGCTGCCCTGAGCTGGCTCCAGGTGTATCCCATCCCATAAACCTCCTGCTCAGTATAAAGGGGGAAGCGTGTTGAGGTTAAATAGGGTTTCCTGCTTGGGGTCTTCTGATCTTTCTGTTCCTGAGGACTGCCTTCCGTTTACTGCCATAGATTTGCTGGGCTGAGTATAACTTTGTTTACTTAACAGTGGTATTAGTTTTGCTATTTCACTAAATCTGTCTTCCTTTCAACCTGTGAGTCTCTTCTCCTTTTCCTGGTCCCTTTTCTTGGCTGGGGAGGGGTCACCAGGTGATAGAACAACTGCTACAGATTAGCCCTGGATATGGGCTAACTGTAGACAGTTATGAAAATCAAAAGCATAGAAGACTGTGACTTATTTAATATGAAGATTTCTGTACATTTTGTTGATCTTTCTCTTGCACCTTTCTCCTTCTCTTTCTGTCTTGATTCCCCTGCATTCTTTTGCAGATGATTATTATAACTTTGTTTGAGCTCTCCAACTTCTCTGCCATCTTCAGAGGTCTTTGAATTGAACCCTTGTAGGCATTCCTAAAGGACTTCAGCACTCCAAAGTCCTTTTTATATCTTTATGTGAAGATACTTTATCTCCCTTTTGTTGTTCTAATCTGGTCTATTATTCACACAAAACCTTTATCTGCTCTTGTGCCCGAGAGGCAGCAGATGAATGCAACTTTTCTGCAGCCCCTACTTCCATCCACCCTTATTATCTCTTCAAGTCCTTAAAGATTTTTTTTTACCTAGTTCTTTTTTCATGTATTGTGATTGTTATCTTGACTTCATCCCATTAATTGCTACCATACATCTTTATTGAATGTTATCATCTGAAAATGAATCATAGAAAAACATTGTGGGCTCGATCGCAAACCTACTTTGTTAAATGTCATCTTTCCATTTCATTTTCAGTGGATTTAGAATTAGATGACCATTTACCTTTGAAATAACTTTTCAACTAAAAAAAAAAAAAAAGTAGCTAGGCTTCCAGAAAAAGTTATAATGTTATTTTCTGGATCAGTCCTGAAGTTCTTCGTTCCAGCGAATCCCTGGAGGCTGGACAACTAAAGGAGCTTTGGATTAGCTGTCTGAAACTAATGGCATTAAATCAATTGCTACAAGAATATATTTAGGCTGAGCATTAATAATATGGGAGGCTGGATGGCATAATGATGGAGCACTGGCCTGGGATTCGGGAGGTCTGGACGGCGTTCTTGGCTCAGCCAATAACTTGCTGGGCGACCTCAGGAAAGTCACTTTACTTAGTTTTGCCTTGTTAAAAAGTTCAATGTGGAAAGTGCTTTGAACTCTTCTGATCTCAAGTGTTATATCAGCACCATATATATTGTAACCACGTAGGTGAAATCTATTAAATGTCAAGCAGAATGGAAGTGGTGAGTGCCTGTGTTAAAGAACCTTTTATGGAAACTGCTTAAGACTCCTGTCAAATCCGTATTTCTCTAACAACCTCATACAAGAAGTGGAAGGATCACGAAGATGCCCAACAGTATTTTGTCTTACAAATAGCCCTCGATGCTGATAACAGTGGTTTAATAAGGATATATGATAGAATGCGAGATAAAAGTAGAAGGCTTTATCAAGTGGGATTCTGGAGGAGTTTATCCTGGTTATTGCAGCAGTCAAGCCTTTCATTAGGGCCCAAAATAAGATGCACCAGGAAGGAATATAGAGCATATCAATGATGATGGGGAGTGTTGGCCTGATGTTTTGGATAGCAATTTTCACTGAGAAAGCTTATGTACTTAATACCATTTATTATTCTTTTTCTTTATGGATCAGAATCCAACTGGCAGTAGGAAGATCAGCTGCACATCACCAGTGGCAAAGAGGCAGCATTTGGGGTTGCCGCAGAGAAGAAATAATCATCAGAGACAACTAAACAAGAGTTGATTTTTTTTTTTTTTAATTGGCTGGACTTGGTCTCTCTTCACTGGGAAGGTAAGGACGAGGGGAATCAAACGGAGCCATTAAAGTTTATCTTTGAGAAAGTGTGGAGGATTTATCAAGTCCCAGGCCCCAGAAAAGGGCAAATGCAATCTTTGTATTAAAAAAAAAAAAAGGAGGATCAGAGAAATTAAAGACCACTCAGACTCCCCAGACAAAAATACTGAAGAAACAATTAGATAATTGGTAAGAAAAAACCAAACGAAAAACAACTCATGAAAGTGTGAAACAGCAAAGATCTGTCAAAGCTGCTGAGCTATCAAGTGGGATTCCATGTACCCTGCTTGCAGCAGTACTCAACGTTTTCCTCAGTGACTTTGATGAAACAAAGGCTGTGCTTAGTAAACATGCAGACAATACCACTCTAGGTAGCTTCAGGTTTGTTGCAAAAAAAATAAGAAAAAATTCAGACAAGTCAAGAATTTAGATAAATGGCCTGAAAAATGGTGGACTTGAATAAGGACAAATAGGAGGTGCTGGACTTGTGCAATGATGGCCAGCTGTGCCAGGTCACAATCAGCTGAGGGGGGAATTTCTGCAAGGGAAGACCTGGGGTCTTACTAAGCATCACTAGTGGAAGCCCTGTCAAGCTGTTGTGCAAAACGCAAGCACCCGCTGGGTGCACAAGGAGAAACATGCCCTGTAGAAGAAGTGAAGTCACCCTGGTGAAATCCCGTGTTCATTTTCAACACTGCACTTCATGGAGGATGGGAGTGGAGAATGGCAAGTGTAAGGCAATGAGAGTGACTGTACTAGTGAAGGCTTAATGAACCGGTGTTATTTCCTCTGAAGACAAAAGAAGACAAAGGTGCTACGTGGTAATTGCCTTCAAATTCAGAAGATGCTTCTGCAAAGACAAGTAATTTTTCTCCATGTCCAAGTGAATGAGACATGAAGTAATGAGCTAGACTCAAAGCAACTGATTTAGATGAGACATTTTAAAAGTTTCTAACAGTACTGGTAGTTCAATGTGAGAACAGATTCTGTGCTCTCCCCAGTCTCCATAATTGGGTATTTTAAAGAACAGGTTAGACTAATGTCTGAGTGACTGCTGTGTAGTTGACTCCGTCCACAATCCTACTTTTTTTTTGGGGAGGACAGACTAGAAGTCAGAACAGCTACCTGGGATGTTGCATTTGGGGCTTTAATTCTGGTGATTTTAATTTTTTTTTTTTTTTTTATGGTCCATGTTCTGTCTTCTACTTCTGTTGCTACTTCAGTGTAATTTTTATCCAGCTAGTCTATGATAGTCTCATTAGAGGGGCAGTGTAAATAAGTGGTGAGAAAAAGATATTAATGTTTGGGAAGTACTTTATGAGCCTCAGCTGAAAGGCAGTATATAAACACAAACATTATTATGGGAAATCAATGAATAAAGTAATAAACCAATTGAATAAAGTGAAACAAAACCCAAAAAGTGCTATACTCTGCACATAAACCTCATCAAATATATATATTAACCTTAAATAATAACAGCCCATTTTCAGAACTCGGAGATTTTTTTTTCAAAAGCTAATGAAGTCTTTTTCCTTTACCAAAGTTCAACCAATTAATCACAGACCTATGGAATCAAAAGTGAAGTTTACTTCTTATTACCTATTCATATTGCAATCCTAGCATTTGAGATGATTACGTGCTATATATAAACACACACCTACTATGTAATCATTTAAAGTGCTGTGAGCAGCATATAGGTAGTTCCAAACCAACACCGTGCGCGCGGCACGTTAGGAGAAAGTCTCATCTGTCCCTGAAATGCATTTGACTTATTCATTAGCGAAATGAAGAAAGCTGATTGCAGTGAACTCTTTCATTTTTACATCAAATGGGGGATAATCTTACCCTCCAGATTTTGGTTTTTTTTCCCGTTGAAGACAAAAACATGTTTTGAAGGAGGTGTTTTTTTTCAAAGCAGCTGCAAGTGATCAATCACACTTGAATCCCATGGCACTATTTTTGTTGGTTTTATCTTTTTTTTAAGATAACCTATTCCACTTCATAGTTAATAAATCTGTGCTTCCTATTTCTGAACTGGGAGTTTTCTCTGGTACATGTCCAGGCACTCTTTAGACAGTTAAAGAAGCAATAAAGGTGCAGAATAGTTAACTGAAGATTGCTTTTTTTAGTTGGAAAATTAAATAGTTCAAGCAAGAGGGTTTGAAGGAAAAAGTAAAGAATCCTATCTTAAAATGAGCAAATTCATTAGAAAGAAAGCAGACTGACAGTCAACTTTCGTTTGTTCATTGATGTTTACAGGAGATATAAAAATATATAAGAGAAATAAAAAGCCTGCTCCTTTCCTCTCATAGCCAGGTTATTCAAATGTGCACTTTCTCTGACAATAATCCCTCCTGTAGCAGGAAACAGATCCAGATGCAGCAGCAACTTAGGGAGGGCATCATAGAGGTAGTTTATGAAATGAATTAATGAGAGTTAATAATGTATTCTACATTTCCAAGTCCTTTCATCTAAGGCTCCTGGAGCAATTTATAAACATTGCTGCACTGCTGCAACAGAAGAAAGAGTTATTGCATAAAATCCTCAGGGGTACCTAAGTCCTAGTGATGTGCTGTAGTAACTAGGCATCTAATGACCAGGTCACCTTAGAAGAGAAGACTTCAGCACCTGAATTTTGATGAATTTATAAGCATTTAGGTACTCCTGGTGCCTCCCAATTTTCCTTATTAAAGAAGATCCAAGCACAGAGAGCTCAGCTCTGTTCTCTCACCCAGCTGGGACCTGTTGGCACCAACAAAGCCTAAATCTGTGACAAGCTGAATGTCAAAAACTAACCAGTAGGAAATGGAGATTTCTTGTACCTGCACCATCTTACAGGATTTATATGGTCAGAATCAGGCCCAGAAATATGATGTATGGGAAGTCACACAACTGTGACAGAGAATCAAGACTATAACCATACCTATGCTCTTACCATAAAACTGTTCTCCTGCAGTCACAGATTGATAAAATCCAGGGTAGGGATTGGAGAAAAACAACAAACAAATTAAGGATAAGTGAAGATGCCAAATACAAAATTTGGTCTAGCTAGGCTTTTTTTTGTGCAGAGAAACAACATTACTTGGAATACTTGACCACAGGAAAATCCAAAAAGACTGAAAAGAAATAATACTGTTTGCAACAGTGTTGTAAAAGGATGTGACAAAAGAACAAAAAGCCAGAATTACTTACTGTTGTTTCTAACCTTTAATTCTGATATAAATAAATTAAAAAGCACCTGAGAAATTGCATTGTTTTGGTGGGGGGAGGGCCAGACAAACCATTTTACTGATTTTTGTTTTCTTGTTTCTTAGATACTTCCTGGAGGACCTGGAGAACTGTCAGACCTGTCACGAGATGGTCTTTTGCCTTCTTGCATGGGAAGAAACAGGTCAGTGGTATGTGTTCATAAAGAAAGTTTAAAGATTTTTCTTTTAAATGAAAATGTATCTAAAGCCCAGCGACTGTGTCCTAAAACAAAGGCAATGCCCCCAGTGAATCCCAGGGGAGGGCAACCTGGAAAAGGAGAGGTCTGCTATTTGGTGAACTGGTTCCAGAGCTTTCAGGACTAGGTTCAAGAACCACTGGCAAGCCAAGAGGGGCTGGTGGAGCAAAGGAGAGCAAGACATAAGCAGTGGACGCAATTCACAACACAAGCTCTGTAGGGGTTTAAATGATGGACTCTCCAAATCTAAGCCTGGATCTTGTTGACATTTGGCACTCAGCAGTTAGGACTCCATTGATGTTTTAGGACAATCACCAGGTATGTACTTTGCACATAAAATGAAGGATGGGAAGTGTTACGACCTTAGATCTGAATAGTCGTTTCATCACAGGTCCTAACCCACAGCTGTTGCAACTATCAGCTGAAAGGTGGGTTTCTTCAACAGACCTAATATCACTTGGGTGAAAGAAAGGAGAACTGTCTCCTGAATGAAGCAGAATGATGATTCTAAGGGGCTGCATCTTGAGACTGTGCAGAGTCATGGACTCAATTGCTAATTTTTAGTTAAAATTTCTTCCAAGTCTCATCATCTCTCACTGAGTGAATGCAAGGCATTGTGGGAGCACAGCTGGATTCTCAGCGGATGGAAATAGGCAGAGGGTGTCCACGCTGTCTGAGAAAGCTTCCCGAATGTCTGGGTTACGTAAAATGAAATATAGTAAGGCTTCTTGGCAGTATTTGATGTTGGGCACTGATGTATAGTACAGCTTCTCAGAACTGATGGTTTTATGGTTTCAGATAGTTCACCGGGATGCAATTTGGCTGGTTCAACAGATCTTGGCTCAGGACTTTACTTTGTTACATTATGTTTGTACCAATTCTTGCTTTTTGGCATTTAGCTGCAATTTCTGCCCTCTATCCGGTAAAGATATTGTGAAGATTTAAGTGGTAATAAATCAGCATGGTTGTCTGGAAGTTTGGAAGTTGCTGACCACCGCCTCAAACAGATAGTCTCTTCAAGAGAGTGACTGGTTGTCAGGCATCTTCACATTTAGCCAGAAGACCAGATTCGGGCTGGCATTTGTCCTGTAGATTAGAGTGGAGATGACCCGTGCACTGTTCGGGAAGAAATGTGGGGCAAGGGGTTTGGGATTTCAGCATTTCCTGATTTGTCTCGTTGTGAGTCTGAATACTTAAGCCTGATTCTGATACAGGCGTGGGTGAATTTCTTTATGATGCCTTGTGATAATCTGTAAATAAGCATAAAACCATCTTGATCTGGCTCTGTCTTCACTGTTAGGTGAAAGAATCAAAATTAAATGTTTTAGCTAAGACCTCTTCTGGACTTGATTTATACGAAGAACACAATCAAAATTGATTGAATATGACAGCGTTAATCTATTCTTCTGACATTAGAACCTACTTCAAGATGCACGACTATCTTTCCGTCAGTATCAATGAAAAATGGGGGAAGACACTGGGATTTCTTAAACTAAGATGCTATTTATCTGCATGTTCCTTTTCATGCAAATAATGTCCAAGCTTAAAAAAAACAAACAGGAGTTTGTGCTCCATATCTTTGTCAACTACACCATTATCGCTCTGAGGAAAGACCATTTTACAGCTAAATCAGAAAGTTTTTATGAGGTATCAAGCTTCCCTGCCAATATACTTTGCCTAGTGCTTGCTTTAACTCCCAGCAGAGTGTTCCTAAGGTGTTCCTATTTAATATTTGGATCAGACTTACAGTGAATCACAGTATTACAGCACAGTCTTTTTTTTTTAAAAATGTTCCATAATCCCCAGTTCCCTTGTAATATTGATACAGCTTCATCTATCCTGAATTCATCTCAGATACACAAGTCTTCCGTCAGGACTCTGTACTTCTAGCACTCCGATGCGATGCTCTTGTTATTCTCATCTTGTACCACATCCTCATGCAGTTCTCCTGGTAAGAGGAGAAGAAATGCAGAGAAAAGAACAGCCACATGTTCTCTCCCTGCAAGGCAGAACTGAAAAGTAAAGTGACATCCGTCATTAGCGCGGGGAGGAGAGGACAGGACAGGGGACCCTAAACTGACCAACGAGATATTCCATCCCATATATGACAGGTTCAGTATAAAGTTGAGGCATCACGAGAGTCAAGCCTCTTCTTCTATGGCCGGCATCCACGAGGACTCTGTCCATTCTATCTTCGACCCCAATCTGTGAGTTCCTGGATCCGGTTCCTGAATCTAGTTACAGTCTGACACTGAGCCCAGCCTGGCCTCCGGGGGAGTTTGATCTTGGTTTTATATATATATTTGTACATATTTCATTATTTTCCATATTAATATTATTACGTTTAGTTACCATTTCATTAAAGCTGGTTTAGGTTTTTTTCCAACCTGTAAGTCTCTCTCTCCCTTAACCTCTTTCTCTTCCCCTTCTGGGAAGGGAGAGGGGTGAATAGCGAGCATCTGTCATTTCTTTAGTGGCCAGCCCAGCCTTAATCCTTGACATGGTCCATGTATTTTTTTTTTTTCTCTTGAGATCTACTCTAAGGAAATTTAAATCCTCTTCTTTTTTCACTTCAATGCATTTACCAGTAGATGGTGCCAGCAATTGCTCTATTCATGATGGTGCCATATGGTCCTGACGTTCGAAAAAAGGTGATGTTTTCTGACAGCAGCAGGAATTACTTCTCTTTGTGAATCTATATTCTGTCAAAGAATTTACGTTAGGCCTTGCTGAAGTGCTGTCATTTTCATTTAAGCGAAAGGTCCTCTGCAGCAGTCAGCTCCACAAAGGGTCTCACCTCGTCAACAACAATTTCACACAAGTGTGAGATTAGCAGAGAAGCTGCCGAAACAAAAGATACTTGTTAAATACAGCAAGGGTCAACTACAGAAGGTTGATGCTAGACGCTTCAAAAACAAGGCTTCAAGGTGCACGGAGGAAGTGCAAACTCTGATTAGGAGTGACTGCTGCCTGTGCTAACTCGTGTGCTTCGCAAAGCAGGAGTTTGGCAATGGTGCTCAGCAGCTCCCATGCTGTTCTTCAGTAGAGGTGGAGCACGGACGAGGGAGAGAGACTTAAATCACAGCTATAGGGCAGGAGCCTGCTGATTGTCAAGTTTCCTATTAATAGATGGTACATTTGGGAGTTGAGTTAAGAAGCCTAAAATCTCTCCCATAAATCAAACTCAAAACTGTCTGAGACGGGACCTTTCTATGATGTGCTAGGAAGGTGCTCAACCAGGTCCTAATGTTGAATTCTCCTCTGTTTTAAGGTCCTAAAAGAAACAAAGGGACCAAAGCCCACGGCCACTCTTTGGCCAAAATCAGGGAGCCACATTATTTCACCTATTTGTGTAGGTGGAGGAAGGCAATATCATGTCCTGCCTGGGGAAACCTACAGGTTCCCTTCTGAGAGCTGAGCACCCAACAAAGGCAGGCTGCCGAGATGGGCAGAGGGAGGACTAAGGAGATGATGAGCTAAGATGTGTTTTTCTTCTAATAATTCGGTCTTTTTAAGAAGCAGGCATTTAGCACTAGTCTATGTTCCCTAGCCTGGTGTTGTATTATTCTGGTGTACACTGAAGCAGTGTCTGGGCATATAAATTTCACAAAAATAGTAAAGGAACCAGGTCTATGGAGACCTGAGCTTAGCAGGGAAAAAAAAAAGTTTTAGCATCTAAATCTAAATTATCCATTTTTCTTTCCCTGCTGTAAGATAACCACAGCTCTGTTCTCCAACTAATCAGTGAATTTTCAACACCAATATCTGCATGAAAACCTGAAAACGTAATATCTGCAGTTTGCTGGTTTGATTTTTCAAACTGCACAGCATCCAGCAGTTCTCTGGCATTTCTGGGATTGCTAACTGCTCGGCGTTACATCAAGCTTCTTATTTAACTTTCTGAAGTGTGAGGTTAGGATCCCGGTTTTCAACACAAATTTTCACTTTGAAAATTGTGGTCAGTGACTGTATAGACTTCTAAAAAAAGAAAAAAATCCTGACAAGAGAGTTCTCCTGAGTTTTAATCCTGGCAAGTTTTAAATTTCTTTTTTCCCTCCCAGGGAAATAGTTCACTAAAGATACAAAGCACTATAAAACTGTCAGATTAGATGCATCATATGTATAAATAATGGCACAGAACAAAGCGATGAACCATACCCTGAAAATCCTAAATCTTTTATTTTTTGATGTTGCTTCCTGCATCCACCCTCCCAATTCTGGTAAGACTGTGTAACATTTAGATGAAATCAGTCACTTCAGGGCCAGAAAACCGTGCCGGTGTTTCAGTTTCCATCTGAACCGAACCATTTTGGACCCTGCGAAACAATCACCGCTAGCTCACGGCTCTCCTGCGGCCCGCATGTTCGCTCTCCTGTTCTCAAAACCCACTTGCTCGAGATGCGCCGAGCTGATTGTTGCTCTGCTGTGTTGTGTTGGAAAACTGATGTTGCCTTGCCCGAAACACATGATGAAGGCAACCAAAAGCTTGGGGGCTCATATCTGCGGCACGTTTGAGAGGTGCAACAGCAAATGTGGACGTTATGTTTTCTTGAAGGATTGGGCAGAAAGAAAATCATGTTTCTGGTGCCTACCTGAAAGCCGTAGTATGAGCCTTTCATCTCTAATTAGCGGGTATTCATATGGAGAATCGGGATACAGGCTTTGTATAGTTGATGATTATATGAATTTAGATTTCCTTCTTATAAAGTCTTAATTGTTTTGAAAATCCTTGTTCACTGAGTTGTTCCAGTGGGCAAAGAGGAGGTTGGTTTTTGGGATTTTTGAGAGCTAGAAAAGAATCCCATCGAAGGGTCATAACCAGCTCCTTTAATTGTAGGTGTAGGTACCACTGGACCCTTGTTTGGCTTCCTGCTGTTCTTAGCAACTTTAAATGAAAAAGTCAATAAAGGGGAAATCGCTTATACATAGAAAAATTCACTTACATATAGAAAAATGATCACAAAGAAACCTAAAGAATAATATCCACCAGAATAGTTTAAAAATTGTTACCCGAGGAGTCAAGGTACCAAGCTCCCTATGGTCTCAACCTGCTGAATAGTTTCACCCATACAACCCAAATGTGCCTTGCAGACAGCCCAGGAGCAATCACGAAGATTCAAATGGAGAACACACATACAGGTTAAGGCCTGATAAATGAATAAGTATACAACCTATGTTGGAAAAACCCAGTAGGAAGTACTTCATGTAGCCTACTAAAGCCTAGTAAGCCTTTAATAATGATACCATGGGCCCTTACTGAATCACAGAATGGCTGAAGCTGGAAGGGACCTCTGGAGGTCATCTTGTCCAACCTCCCTGCTCAAGGAGGGCCACCTAGAGCTGGCCACCCTGGCCCATGTCCAGATGGCTTTTGAGTATCTACAAGGATGGAGACTCCAGAACAGTTACACTCTGGTGAAACTTTTTGAACCAGCTATCAATAATATACTGAAGAAACAGTTTTTGCTGATATAGGAGCTGCTAAAAACTTCTGCTTAGTAGTGTGTGAGGGCACGGCCTGAGCAGAGCTCTCTGGCACAGTAACACAGCCGTGCCTTTGGGCACTCAGGTTCTGTTTGAAATGATCTTTAGAACTTGTCAGATAGTAATTGTTTAGAAGAATAACATAAAGAAATGACAACAACGCTCCTGATGTCCTTCAGGCAACAGAACATTTTGGCTTGTATCTCTGAGGGAAAATTGGAAAGTTTAAGAACTTAATTTTCAAATGAATAGTTTGAGTTTTTCTTTTGGCATTGATGTTAATACATGCACCGGGCATATGCCAAGTATTCTGCATGTCAGAATATCATCACTCAGCTGGGGAAAGAGGAATCTAGGGGGCTAGCTGTCACTTAAAACTTCCCTGTATTTCAGCAGGGTTGGGCATGATACAGAAGGCCAGTGATGTCAGAGGTGATGCTACAGTACAGGATTAATTGTCTGTCTGGACCATGGGACCCAAACTCTTGGCAGAAGAAGCACTGTCCGTTCTGTGAAGTATGACTGACAAAAATTCTTGGGAAAGATCTAAAGCGAGTTACTTCAAGGAGATGCCATTGTCATGGCTTCCCTCTTTTCCATGACTTAATTGCATGGCAGCGGCTGACCGAAGCTTAGGAGAAACTGAAGAACGGTTGTTGATCCGTGTTTGATGTTTAGTATTTGCTGACTTTTTTGTTAGAGTTTCCTTTGGGTAGTTAATGTACAAAGCAGGGTCTGTGAGCTGAAGGGAACATTTTCTGATGCATGAAAATGCATCAGTTCATGCACTGTCTTCTTGAAACCCAAGCAGGTTTTGTGAACCCACTGCATTTAATCTCAATATCTGCTCTCTCATTAAAGCACGGATCTCGTCTTTCTTCTGTGCTGAAAATTACACTGTTCTCATGGAAACTGCCATCGCTTCTGCAGAAGACTGTATCTAGGCTTCTGAACCTTTATGAGTGGACATTAATGGTATTATGTGATTCTAATGTAAAATCAACAGGAATGCATCTACAAAGAATACATCCAGGTTCTTTCTATAGGCTGTTGTTCGTGGGTTTTCTTTTTAGTTCTTTCTAGAACGAGCTGGTAATTTTTTTTCTGTTTGGTACAGCTAATATTTCATTATAACTCTGTGTGTGAAAAAGTACTTGGAAACATCTGATCTGAATTTGTTTTTTATTTAATGCTTTTAATGCAATTAAATGCTTTTCTTCTTTGCAGCGAACATAGCAACTTGAGTTGACCTCATTTATTCTATTCAAGAATCTAAGCACTTTAATTACACCACAGAGTTCCTACTTAGATCATTTTAAGACAGCGTAGTTTCAATTTGCACGGCCTCTCCTCATACTGTACGTACTTTTAATCTGAGTTTCCGGCTTATTAACGTCTGTACAGCTTCAGAGTGCTACAGGTTGCTATCAGCCAGGTTACAAGGACAGAATTTAGCAGGCAGGTTTCCATTTCCTTACACTTAGAAACAGGGCTCTGGGCGCTAGGCAGACATATTCCTCCTCATTCTTTCAGACTCTTTCACACTTGGTACTTCACCTTTATTCCAGACACCAGACGAGCAGATGAGGAAAGTAATTGTAAACCCTTTTCATACAGGGCTTATCTTCCCTCCTTGATGTCTGCAGCTTAGATCATACATCAGCTTGTGGTCATAATTCGTACAATGTACAAAACAGTTTTCCACTGAAAGAAAATAAAATTCTTGGCTTGGTTCAGAGCAGAGCTTGCGCAGACCTCTCAGAGTCAGAAACTACAGTCACCCCCCCAATGACAGGACTGTCTTTGGCCCTTTCTGCGTTTCGGGAAGGGGGGCTGTGTACCAGAGAGGGGTTCAGAAAGAGGGGCCCCAGCTCGCAGCGACACGGTGCCACTTGTGCACAGGCAGAGCACAGAGGGTTACAGCTACAGAGCACAGGAACCGCTTCGCTCACCTGGCAGCTGAGCCCCGCCAGCATCTGCTCCACTTCTTCTGGCGAATGCGCCCAACTATTCATAGCAAGTTCATCATTTACTGCAGAAAAGCTTAAGAGCCCTTCTTCCATCTAGTTCCTTCATCATCCTCATTCCAGAGTGCCTTTTAGCTACAATGCCTGGAAATTTAGACAAGTAGTTTCCCATTTTGTAGGAGACGAGATCGATGATTTATAGCGTGAGCTATCGAATGATGAGAGAGGTGGCAGCGGTTCCTCCTCCTGCTGTTTTGTGAAATCTAATCTTACCCTTCAGCCTTTGGGGGCAGTCTGTTTTGTTCCAGATCAACCAAAATATTCTGCGTGCAAATGATCTTTCTGCTTAAGGAAGGAAAATGGATCAAATATATTTGTTTCAGATTGAACCGATTTAATTTTTGGTCCCATTTTTGCGCTAACCTCATGGCACCGAGGACAAAATATTAAGCAGTGCAGTAAAGAAGGTTATTCTGAAGCTACAATTCATGCCTGATGCACGCAGACTGGTATCAAACGCTGGTACCACAAAGGAAGGGTGAGTGACCGGGCACCTTTCTAGTGACTTCCTGGGCTGTTAATTCCCTGTGCTGTGAGCAAGCAGGCGTTCCCGAATGTGTGAGGATCTGGCTTGGTTCCTTATCCCATATTTTTTAGGTACATAATGGAATAAGAGATCTAACGAAAGGGCATAAGAATGTATTTTTGAATATCAGAAAATACAGCCTCAGTAGCAAAGCCCTTCTGGGACTATTTATTTAAGTATAGTTAAGGTCTGAGCCCTGTATGTGTAATGTTGTGATTCCTTGTGGGGAAAAAACATATATTTATACATAATAAAGTAGTGCACAGTTTGCAGAAGCAGATATGCTTGAAATTGGACCAGAAAGGAAGTATTTCTTTATTTTCAGTGGTGTGCTGGGAATACGCAGTTTCCTAAATTATACCCGGGCATCTCCGACAGGAACACTATTAGATGTTTCATATAAAATTTCACCGGCAAAAACCCGGGATGTATCTCTACAAATGCAGCTGCAGTGAACTTTTATTTTTAAGCAACACAGTTTAATGTTGCATTATTTTCAATTTATTATCAGTTTTCAGTATAAATAATAAAAACCCCATTGTTTTCTTTCATGTCATTTTTCTTAGCTTCCTCTTCCAGACAAACAACCAAGCCAGCAGCATGGGAACAAAAGTGAGAAAAAAAACCAAACAAACTCCTTTCTTGTAAGCCCACTAGTTAGCTATGTGCAATACCTTCAGCCGGCTTTAGTAGAAGGAAAGTAGATTATATATTTGCCTGCAGAATGTTTTTTTTCTCAGACTGGATGTTTTGGGGTTGTTTTTTTTGTCTTTTCATTTAAGACAAGTGACTTTCAAAAGATGTTTTATTCCTATTCTTTTGCCCAGTATTGATTTAAGAGAAGAAAGCCTTGTTACGAAATAAATGTAAATGGCTGGGAAAAAAAGTATCTCGATAGGCTGCCAAAGAACCAAGATGCATTACAGAGTGATAAATGCTGGAGGTTTTTTTTTATCCCTCCTTCTCCCCCCCACCTCCCTCATCACAATTAACTACTTACAAAGCATGTCAGCTTGACAGCCCTGGAGACAAAATGTAACACCGCATGGGCCAAAACAGTATTAGATTCCTGCCTGTTAAGATGCTTCAACGAGGAAGAGAAGTGATCGCTTTGGAAGTGTGTCATCTCAAATCATTAATCAGACCCACTCAGCCCACGACTTCCCTTCCGAGTTGTCCAGCTAAGATACCTTTCTATCAGTTACTACATCTGCTGCCATCAAAGGAGGTCAGTGTATCTTCACTTACAACTGAGTAGAGGTAAATTCTTTTTTTTTAATATTTAATTTCTGTTTCCGCTTTGAGTTTTCCATTTGAACATACCTTACACAACATATCAGAACATAATAATTACAAAACGACCCACGGCTGTTTATAGTTCTCCAGTTCCCTCTGAGAACACCACAGGACAATAGAAAGATAAAATGAAATATTTTTCGATGTGGTATTTCTGGATATTACCAAAATATAATGAAAATATTCTGTTTGACAAAGGTCGTTTAATCATAGTTGGTATTTGAGTGTGCCCATGTGCATATGATCTCTCTGCCCCAATATGATGGAAACCAGAACCATCAATTTAGTAAACCTCTTTTTTTTTCATTCCATGAAAAACCGCTGGTAGGATAATCCAGATGTAGTTCATATTCTGTAAAACAGCTAATGCCGTGAATTCCATTCCTTCTTTGGAGCGCACAGTTGCACTTGTAGTTGAGTGGTTTGTTAGCACACAGAAGCTCTTACAGGTATCTCCTCTTTGCTGGCAGAGGCAGGTAAATTGGGTGTGACTGGGACCCGCAGGAGCCTTTCCCACCCGGCAGCGTGTGCTCTGCGGTCAGGAGCGGCCCCTTCCCGGGTAAATGACTCTTCCCACCGGCACCAACAGCTCTGCCAGCCCCGGTCCGCGTGCCCCGAACTCAGACCACCAAAGGAAGTCATGTCTGTTGGTACCTTTTGCTGCTTCCTGAGTATTTGCATGGATTCTATGACTCAGGTCAATGCTATTATTATTATTTTTTTTTAATCTACTTAAAACTAGCCTTTTTAGAACAGGCCTTTTTTCCTTAGAAAATAACCATCTTTGTTCCACACACGTTTTTGCACAGCCATCACTGCTGCACGAGAGTAGATAGGAAATAGTTTGTAAGTTCAGTAAAAAGCTGTTTTAAAGTCAGTCCTGGCTCCACAAATGCTGTAAACATCCGTTCTGATCAGTTAAAAAAAAATGGTTGCTTTTACTCAAAGCGGCGTCTGGGATGATTTTGTTTTGATTGTTCAACATGGTTGGTGTTGGAAATAGGTACGTCAGCATTTGAAAGATGGTCCTAAGGCACTCAGATATTTTTAATAGCAAGCAAAATTCTCATTAACAGGCAATTTTAAAAGGCAATAGCATTCATTTTTTGGGCTATTAAGCATATGGAGTGTTTATATTTCCAGTGAAGAATGAACTAATGGAAAATAAAATTCTGTCATGCACTAGTGCCACAACATCGCAACATAATGTATGTGAGGCTGATTACAATTCAGCCTTTCAACGGGATTATACGTGATCAAAGCTTCTGGAGTGAGAACTATGTAACTTAAATGATTGAAAACAATATTAATGTTTAAGTTTGTCTTCTTTCTTCTTCTTCCAGATCAAAGCTTGTTTCTTGTTAATGATGTGTTAAACTAAAAAAAAAACCCAGCTGTCGGTCTATCCACCTTCCTAATTACAGGCAGACATGTTCGGTGTCACGTCCATTCAACACACAAGCTGACTCGGCTTTTTCACCTCAAGTGCGTGTTGCTGGTAGGATTAACCACATCAGCCTAAAAATATCACCCTTTTTTTGATGTCTAAGCACCAGAGCAGCACCAGGGAAAGGCAGAAGGCTGTTCTTTGAAGGTAGGTCCCAGCAGGTAGGGCAGGCCGTACCGCTCCGTGATGGGCGGCTGTACTTCCACTGGGAAGGAAGGCTGAACGTGTCCACAGGGACTTGAACTTCCACGCTCACCTTTCACTAACCGTGGTGTCTCAGAGAAAGTGATAATTCACTCCAGAAGGCCTGGTACCTGAAGTAGTGATCCATCACTATCAGCACATCTCCAACTATCAAACACCTCCCATAGGACTCTTTCAGATGTCAGCTCAATGATTTGAAGTCACTAAAACGTCTTCTGAATTTTGATGTCCATGGGCACAATGCCGATGTCTAACAAATTTCAGTACTTTTGAAAAAACGATTAATGAGATAATTCTGAATCTCCTATTTCTTAATTGTTAATCATTATCCAAAGCAAGAAATCAAGAGCAGACTTTTCGTTTTGATACAGAAGTCGTGAAAACAATCTCACCCTCTTGCTTTTCCTAGGACTTTGTATAAATTTAGTATCACTGTAGCAATCTAGTAACTTTCTGTTAGGGCTGGTACGTGGTGGTGTTAATGCTCTGAATTCTTTGTCTCTGAGTTCATTACTTGCAGGCCCCACTGCACAGAGGTTCTTTCAGGCTTTGCAGGTGCAGTGCTAAGCTCTCGCTGCCCAGCAACCCACCCTTCAGAAGGACCCTTGACAGAAGACGGGTCCCTGCTCTAACGTACGCTGTACTTACAGCTTTGCTGTGGAGAATTAACGTGGTGTGAGTTTTCTGCCTTTCCTCAGTGTCACCAGTCTCGCACATATGCTTTTGCAGAATAGGCAGATGTGGCTGAGGAAAGGCACGGCGTCAAACTCGGTAGGAAATCTGCTTGCAAGTGGTATTAATAGAAAAACCACAGAGAAGAACCATTTAAGTAACTTCACTTCCTTGAAGAGACAATACTGCTGTCAGGAAAAATTTCAAAAGCAAAAAAAAAAGATGTTAGTGACATGAAAAATTAGTGTATCCCTTTCTTTCTTTTCTTCCCTCACTTTTTTTTTTTTGTTTTGTTTTACCTCCAATTCCTCCCACTATTTGGATGGAGGCAAACAGAAAGTACTTTGGCCGGAATCTCCATTATTTGGTTCTCTGCCCTTTTAGAAATAGATGCCTTTTTTTTTTTTTAATTTTCCTCATAAGAAAATTATTTTTTGTCGGTGGCCGCCAAGCCTTCCTAAAAAGAAATTGATGCTATACATAGTTAGCCAAAATTAAAGAAGAGGATTATTCTGTTTTAAAGCTGTTATCAAACAGCTCATCTCAAAAATCTATCACCATCAGATTGCTGTAGCTGCCTATTAACAAGAAATGACGCTTAAACTTATGGAGTGAAGGGACAAATTCTCTAAATTAACATTCCGAAGGAGCTGGCTGATGTCAAAAGACAACACGATTTGCACAGCACTTAACCCATGTATTTTCCTGGCTTCTAGATCTCTGTCTTTGGAAATCATTATGGGAAGGGTTGAACTAGAATCTTCTGCCACCGCTATGTTGCAAACTACCTCCACAGCACGGTCAGGCTGTGATAACCTTCCAGCCTCTTGATACGCAGGTTAGAAACAGTAGACTTTGTTGTGTTCTCCTGGTTTTTTTTTTCCAGTGACACTGCCCTCCAGACAACTTTTAAGATCTGCTGGGAGGACATGAACTCCTTCCCTCACTGAAATGGCAGCTTGCCACTTGCTTTAGTGGAGCCAAGATACCAGATTTGGTCCGTGCAGTCAGGCATAGCTCGGACAATCACAATCAGCGAGTCAACAAACTTTTGGTATGAGAAAAATGAGAGAATCAGGCACAAAAATATCACAATTTAAAAAAATATATAATAAACCCTCTGGCTCTTGGTGTTGTCACAGCGATGCAGAATTTGTAGCTAATCAAGCTATAAACCTTGAAGTAACATTAATTGGCCTGCCAGTCCTTGCAACATACACTTAGTTAAAAAAAAAAAAGCATTTAAAATTGTCCTAATTTCTTTCTCTGAAGGGCCCCAAGATCCTGATTCTGCTGTTCAGTGAATGCCTGTATAAACCAAACAATTTTTCTGGCTGAAGACATGCAATGCTATTAAGCAGCCTTTTTTTCAGTTTCTTGTACACAATCAATGAATCTTTAGAGAAGAGTGCTCATACCACTTTCCTTTCTTCTCGCTTTCCTTCAACAATTTCTTATGTTAGTGAAGAATTAAATAGTTTGGTTAATTCCTACTTAAAATTAGTAACAGTTCCAGGTTAATGACGGTTTGCTAGTCTAGAAACTAGTATGTGGAAGAACATCCCAATTCTCTGCACTTTTATCTACCAGTTCTGTTCTTTTTCTGTTCTGGCCCTGCAGTTTGAAGATCTGCCTGAGACATCCAGTAAGACCAGTACAGTTACGTTGTACTAATGACCCTCCTTGGAAGCACACAACAGGAAAATACCCTTTAGGACAGGCTTATGATTGAACCGCTATGGAAATCTGGTCCTACTACTGCTAACAGCAACTCACCCTCTGGAACTGGTCAATGACCTTAATTTCATTAGAAGCTACTTATCCCTGGAAGAGTTCAGGGCCAGGCTGGATGGGACCTTGAGCAACCTCATCTAGTGGAAGGTGTCCTTGCCCACCGCAGGGGGAGCTTGCATTGAATGACCTTTGAAGATCCCTTCTAACCCCAACCATCCCGCAATTCTGTGATACTTCTGTTTTAGAAATTTGAAAAAAACCACAACCCTCAGGATCCGTAAACTAACTATATATTTGGTTTTTTACCAATTACTAATTTTTTTAAAAAATGAATTACCATTAGTTGCCGTATGAACAGGATGGGAAGAAACTGAATGTAGGAGGGAAAGGATACTTTTTAAAGGGAGATCAGCTCCTAGCAGCTCTGTCATGAACACAAGATGTCCCTGAACTCGAGAAACATTTCCATTATGCCTGTTTTCTCCTCCACACAAAACATTATCTCCCCATCACATTCCACAAACGACCGCCAGTCTGCCTTCTGTGTTCCAGTCTCTCCTTTTGATTATTTGTTTGGGTGCCCTTGTGCTACAGCCCCTTTTTTTTTTTTACCTTTCTTTTGGTCATATTGGCCAACAGTGTTCTTAGCTGTGAAAACAAGGAGAGAGAAAATCACTTGGTTCTTTCTTAGGTCTGAGGCGTTCACTAGCGAGGCAATGCAAAGAGTGTGGAGTGGTGTTTTCCTGTGCTGTAAACCTCGTGTCTCCTAGAGCTGCTCTTCAGTGCTTCCATTCCCACGCCACTCTTCAGCACATCATGGCTTTTACATGGCTTTGCATTTCCTGGACTTTATCAGAAGGCTGACAGGTTGCATGGCTCCAGGTTTTCATGGCAAGGAAGGGTGTTACAAAAGCCACGCTGCAAGCCCTGTACCAGGGGGAAAACAGCAGCACTGGAAACCTGTTCCCTTCTGGATGTTCCAGTTGAGATGTAGCCACAGAGAATTAAAGACTTATGGGATGCAGGAGTTTTAAAATCAACTCCCACAGCTTGGAACAAGCTGGTCTGGCCCATCAAAAAGGGTGGTGGGTCATGGAGAATGACTGTGAATTTTAGGAAATTAAATAAGCACACCCCGCCTCTCACTGTGGCCGCACCAGATCCTGTTACTTTAAAGAACAAGTTCAGAAGCATTCCGGAACTTGGTACGCTGTAATCAATTTAGCTAATGTGTTTTCACTATCCCGATTGCAGCGGAATATTGGAATCAATTTCCCTTTGCAGGGCGACAGTATACCTTTACAGATTGCCTCAGGGGTGGCTGTGTAGTCCAACTGTTTGTCATCGGAGAGTGACTGAGCACCTGGGTAAGATAAAACTACCTCTTCCTATGCAAATAATTCATTGTATAGATGACATCTTGATTCAGGGGAGCAAGGAGGAGGACGTGCAACAAACACTTGAGCTGGTTACGGATCATAAGAAACAGAAAGGCTGGGAAATTAATCCTACTAAAACTCAAGGACCACCCTAAATGGTGAAATTTTGAGGAAATCAGTGGCATTGTGGGCATCAGAAAATGTTACCCGAAGCTCAACAGAAAGTTTTGAATTTTGCAGTACCACAAAAGAAAACCGAGGCGCAGAGATTTATTGGACTGTTCGGCTTTTGGAGACAACACACTAACAGTGAGTGAGACTTGGACTTGCTGGGAAATGGTTCTGGGAGTGACGGCTCCCTACCGGGCCACTCTGGAGGCTGCCGGGCTATCTCTCTATGCATTACAGCTAATAGGAATAAATCAACACCAGATGAGAGTTATCAACACGGGGATAGGAATTCAAATTCCTCCAGGACACTTTGGTTTGATAACTGCTCGCTCGAGCCTAGCCCTGAAGAGTGTTCACGTCACGGGCGGAGTGATTGATGCAGATTATCAAGGAGAAATTCAAGTAATTCTGTCAAACAACGATAAACAAAATTTAGTTATTCAACCCCATGGCAGAATAGCACAATTCTTGATATTGCCAGTTTTAAAAACAATTGTGAAAAAAGGAGATCCACCTCAAGTCCCCTCTGTTTGCAGAGATAAGGGGTCTGAATCCCCCTCCATTACCCAGTTTTGATAAAGGAGCTACAATATGGGTCCAAAGCTCTAAAAGCCCTCCTGAACTGGCTGGAATAACAGCCACAGAGAAAGATACCATTTTAATCATGAAACCTGGGCAAGAAAAATGAGAATATGTCTCTGCAAGTAAGTGTTATTAGTGAGAATAACTAAATAGTAAAGAATTTTGTTCTACAGATCCTGCACAACTAAATTTACCTGTTTACCACAACGGCCCATTTGGGAGAGGATATAATCCACATGACTGGATATTAAGACCGATGCGAGCGTTGCTTGACTTCCACAGACAAAAGAGGATACCTTCACCATGAAACTACTATTGATGTCCTTAATTTTATATTATCATTATAATCAGAACGTAAGTTGGGAAAATAGGTGTGTGGAAGTCCACGAGGATTTGAAGACTGGCCTTGGCTGGCCTGACCAGTGCAACCCAAATGGTGGGTTAACAACGTGAGCACAGCTCAGAGGGGAACGGGATTCTGGACCGAGGCTGGCGATCCCTGGCGACTTTGTTTTCCTGAGAAAGGCATTTATTGCTTTAATCGGACAAAAGAAAAAGGAGTGCAAGTGGGGGAAAGTGTTTGTGAATGGACCTTATCTCTAGGAGTTGACTGCTATGCCTAATGTCTCAGATTCTGTTAACAGAAGAGATGGTATAAAGGTTGTGATTCATCTGTAGGTCAGAGGACTGACTGAAGTGCTGAGGCCTGAACAAGAGGCCCTAAACCAAAGTTGACCTATAGATGAACCTCAAAACCAAACAATACATCTAATATGAATAGTATCGATTGCACATGCAATGTATTATTCATCTCTATTGTGCTGTTATATTAATATATTTTTATGCCAACTCATAAAGCTTTGTTATAAAGTTTATTATGCAACAGTAACCAGCAGAAGATCTTTCTCTATTTAGAAGCAAGGCCGCGGGGCCATCTGGCCTTGTTGAGAGGTACCTCTATTTTGAGAGACCAAAATAGACAGAGATACTCCCTTGGATTCCTCCTTGAGCCCTAGCCAGGCTTTGGGCAGAATCCAATAGGGAGGGTGACACTAGATGTTCCCACATTTGAAGTTTTGAAGGTTGTTTACTCAACTATATAAAAGCTGGACCCTCTTGCAGCAACTTTGGAGACCTCACCTACGAGTGGACGCACTGCTTAGGACTTCCCAATTGCTGGGACCAGCTACCCTGCTTTCTTTTTTCATCATCACAAGCATTCTTCTATGACAGCAGCAAACCCTTTTTGAGAACATCTCTTGCACTAGAATAGAGAGAGAAATGAAATCAGCAGCTGAATCACTGTTTCTGCTTCGGACAGGTATGTGAAAATCTTGGCAAACTTGGTGAAAGTACTCATGAAACCCACGTCCCGTTAAACGTTTAAACAGACACAGCCAATTCTCCTTTGCCAAGCTGCTGGACATTCACACCAGCAAAGGAATCATCCCAGTAAACGTTTACTTCAGATTTGCGGAGCTGTGCTATTTTTGGTTTAACCAGGCTCTGCTCTTGGGAATTCCCTAACATTTTAGAACCCGCACAAGAAAGAGGTCTGGTTCCTCTCTTCACAAACTGTGTCAACTTACTCTACGGCTTTTTGTCTCTCACCCTTCATGCAAGACGTAGTTTTGCATAATTTACACATTTTTACAATTCAAACACTTTCTGGATGATATTCCATCACGATGTTCAGCTCGTGTTGTACAGACAGCTTGTTACTGCTTGACACAAACATCAACCAAATCCCATTGCCATCAACCAGCACCCCTCACGCACTTTGGAAACTGCGTTCCACAAAATCAGTCATCGCTGTAAAAAATATTATGGGCATTAACAGTGAGAATAGAGACAGGGAAGGGATGAAGAATTAGAGGAAAAAAAAGTTCCCCTGTGCCCTGTTAGAAATATTTCAGTTCACGTTAGGGATATTTAAAAGACTCAAAGCTCAAACACAGAAAAACACTAAAGGTAACTACAGCAGAATGTGTTGATTTAAAAAACAGCTGATGATAGAACGTCTGGTCTTCAATTATGGTACCTTTATGTGATGCAGCTTTACCTGATTTTAAATGTAATGCTTATTTAAAATGCAAGATGCATCGTACACGAAACTTATACAGATGTCCAGGTTCTAGGTGAAAATCTTAACTTTGCTTTGCGGTCACATTAATTCAGCAATAGGTATCTTGTTCCTGGCCTCCCACCAGATGGATCTGTTCTTTCTCCCATATGTATTCACATCTGCCACAGTGGGAGGAAACCAGTTTAGAAAGGGAGAAACAGAACCTTGGGCCACATTCTGATCTCATTTACATCACTCAATGATGGAGTTACCTGCCCCCCCCCCCCCATGCCAAAAATCCATCGTAATTGCTATTTCTAATCCCCTCTCCCTCAATTCGGATTTATTTTAGCCGAATAATCCACATTCTAACATAGTTTCTATATACATGCACAGAGATAGAGGACAAATCTCCCGGAGCATTATGAGAGGCATAGAAATATTTGAAATATTTTTATTTGTAAAATACTGCCTTCTGTGTCTCCTGTTGAATGTAAAGAATCTCATCTTTTATTTTCAAATGATAGCCTTTCTTGCCTTAATCACTTTGTCACGTAAATTTTCCAATACTGATCAATATCAAGAACATTATTACCGCCGTCCTCAAGCGTGTTATCAATGCCAGCATCGTTCCGTCTGCGTCTCAGTATCTGGTTCGCCTTTTTGCTTTCACTGAGCAGAGACCTTCACTGAACTATCCGTGACCATTTTGTCCCTTTTCAGAGTTGCTACAGTTAAATAAGAATCCTTTTAAATCTTAAAATGCTAGGAAATAGACTGGACAGGCTGGTCACAAGTATCAGCCTCTTTGGTCCCCATTGGATAATTTTAACAGTAGGTGTCTGCAGCCTTCATTCTAACTGGAATATTTACCAAAAACTGATAAAATTTGAGAGTAGTAGTCACAGAAAAAGAAAAAAATACTTCACCAGAAAATGCACAAAAGAATGAGCAAAAAACTATGTCTGTAGATCCTTTACTATTAAAAATGAGAGAAGGGGAACCGAATGTGTCAGTCACCTCGTACAGAACCTCGATATTGACAGCAGCAGAACGGCGGAAGCCAGAGATAGGGACCATACCAAAAAAGATTAATTCTCAGTGGAAAGGTGATTTTCTCCTAAGAACAACCTTTCTACTTGCTGTGAAGTTCAAGAAGAGCACACAGTAGAAAATGATACCTGATAGCAACCACAACTTGGCTGCTCATAAAACTGTTAACTAAGCACACACGGTATTTGCAGCTCAGAAAAGTGCAACTTTCCATAAAATTTTCAATCTGTGGGAAACTATGTGTATTGAAATTCACAGAAATGCTTGCTCACTGCAAAAATGGTCCGTGTCCAAATTAGATGCCTTTCATGAGGCAGGAGAATATTACAAATTCAGTATTTCCACATGCTCACTCTCAAGTCGACTTTACATTGCACTTGCAGTAACACCAACACTGGCAGACCTCGACCATTAAAAAAAACAACTAGTATGGGAATACCAAAGTCCATTTTTAAGTTCAAGTCACAACTGAGTACTGAAGGACATCTTTTTGTTGACCATTTTTCCCTTGCTCAGGCTGTATCATTACGTAGACATCAGTAACACAAATGACAGAGGAGTGGAGTTTTTTCCACATCCCACACACAGAACTGAGGAGGATCCGGGTCTGTGGAGAATCCCAGAGGCTTTGAAAGATTCCTGGTACCCTCCAGAAGCTTATTGTTTCTGTGAAAGACAAGAAAGGCACAGAGGAAGGGGCAGCCTTGCTTCATACTGCCTCAATCACAACAACTTTTGAAGGCCTGATGTGCTTTGCAAGACTGCTGGGCCATTAGGTGAGCTCAAATTACACAGTCAACACTCTGAGGACACTCAGGCTTGATGATGAGATCCCCCAAGTTCTTCTAGCCCTTCCAGCAAGGTTCTCCCACTGATGCCTGAAAACTCTGGAAAATCAACCAGACAATGATAGTGTAAATAATTACTGGTTGTAGAAACTTGGCTTAGATATGATGATTCTTTCAACTTCTAAACCTTGGGAGACAAGCTAAGAAGCAACTAATGAAGAACACCCTGTTTCAGTGAAGGCCACAGGATCAGAAGAGTGCCAGGAGGAACCAGCCTCATGGCAGATAGCAAAACTGGGTGAAAGATAAAAGCAACAGGTGGAGATCACAACCACCAACTCAGTTAGGGACCAAGAAGACATACCTCCTCCCTACACACTCAAGGAGCATGCGTGCTGATTTAAACACAACTAGCCATGATGGATGTTGTATTAATCACTAATCAGTGTAAACTTGGGTGGGTTTTTGTTAATAAAAGTGTATAGAATGATAGAATCAATTAGGTTGGAAAAGACCTCTAGGAGCATCAAGTACAACATTCATCCAATATCTCCCTGACCCCTAGACCACGTATTGAAGCGCCACATCTACTCATTTTTTGAACACCTCCAGGGGTGTTGACTCCACCACTTCCCTGGGCAGCCTGTTCCAAGGCCCAACCACTCTTTCAGTAAAGAACTTTTTCTTAATATCCAACCTAAACCTCCCCTAGCGCAACTTGAGGCCATTACCTCTTGCCCCGTTGTTATTTACTTGGGAGAAGAGCCCAACACCAGCCTCACTATGACCTCCTTTTAGGTAGTTGTAGAGAGCAATGAGATCTCCTCTCAGCCTCCTCTTCTCCAAGCTAAACAATCCCAGTTCC
>JAVSBS010020917.1:0-11788 GCA_033124195.1 Coracias cyanogaster
CCCACCAAGACATTGCTCCTCATGGCCAACCTCAACCTCCCCTGGGGCAACTTGAGGCCGGTTCCTCTTGTCCTGTCGCTTGTTCCTTGGGAGAAGAGCCCGACCCCACCTGGCTCCAACCTCCTTTCAGGAAGTTGTGGAGAATAAGAAGGTCTCTCCTGAGCCTCCTTTCTTTAGGCTAAACAACCCCTGTTTCCTCAACCACTCCTCACCAGACTTGTGCTCTAGACCCTTCCCCAGCTGTGTTGCTCTTCTTTGGACACACTCCAGAGTGATGGTGGACAGAGGCTCTGCACAGAGCAGAGCTAAGGAGAAAGCCCTGTGCCCAGGGGCAGGACCACTCAGGAGCCAGCCTGCAGAGGAGCCTGGGGAGCTCCTCACCCCTAACCATGCACGTTCTCCACCCATAACACCCTTGGCAGCTCCCCACTCACGACAGTCCTTCTCGTCCTCGCCGTCACCACAGTTGTCCTGACCATTGCAGCGGAAAATGCCAGGGATGCAGCGGTTGGTGTTGGTACATTTGAACTGGCTGGGCAGGCAGACATGGATGTCTGGGAAGGAGATAAAAGCTGACACACTGCATCGCTGCTCTACCAGGACGCTGCAGCCCTGCTGGCGTTTGGGGGTTGCAAGGGGAGCTGGAGAACCTACCACAGTTGGCTTCATCCGAGTTGTCCTGGCAGTCGTTGTCTCCATCACAGATGAAGGCTGGGTTGGTGCAGATCCCAGTGGAGCACTGGAACTGCCCTGGCCTGCATTTGAACTCAGCTGCGGGGTAAGACAGGGGAAAATGTTTGCTCTGGGGAACATTTTTCAGGGAAAACCTCAACCTCCTGCTTTCCCCTCCAGGGTCCTCAGCTGGGTCTGAGCACCCAGCACCCAGCCCTGGGCTCTGGCACGATGAAGGGGCAGCTGCTTCAAGGGCAGCATTGGTGATTGTCCTCCATGGAGCAACACCCCACACAGGGACAGCTCCTGCTCTCCAAGCCCTGTTACGGGGTAACCCTCCTCTCCGCCGAGCCAAGCAGGGAGCAGCAGGACTACCCCAGAGCAAACGCGGATGGCAAAGGGCTGTCAGGAGCCTGGCAGGGTGGCCGTCCAGGGTGCTGGACACTCACGGCAGTCCTCCGGCTCGTCCGAACGGTCCCCACAGTCGTCCTCGGTGTCGCATTTCCACCAGAAAGGGATGCACTTGTCATTCTTGCAGACAAACTGTGATGGAGAGATGAGCTTGTGAGGGTGGCTCAGCACGGGGAGGGAGGGAAGACCCCAGGAGGTTTTGTCCCCCAAAGACACCAGAGTGCCTCTGCCAAGGGCACTGATCTCCATATGTCCTTCCCAGGCACCCCCACGACACTCTGTGACCTCATCTGGAGCAAAGCCCCAACTCTGAGTCCACCCCACACAGCCCCCAGGGCTGGAGGGAGGGGGACAGGCAGAAGGTGACTCCAGAGCTGGGGGATGTCTGGCTCCCCGGGGCACCCTGAAGTGATGGCAGCATGTGTGTGCTGCGCAGTGCCACAGGAGGGAGGTGTTGCCTGTGCTTGGAGAAGGCTGCGCACACCAGAACCCGCCAGCACCCAGATGCACCAGCAGAGGAGGAGACCAGGACAGGAGGGACAGGCACAAAGTGCGGGGGCAGCAGGGACAGGCAGGGATGGGCAGGGGCAGCAGGGGCAGGCAGGGCTGTTACCTGGCTGGCCGTGCAGTTGGAGACGCAGGTTTTGCCATCGCTGCCCAAGTAGAAGTTGGTGGGACACGCACACTTGTGCCCCCCGCCCGGCGAGAGCAGGCAGAGGTTGCTGCAGCCACCGTTGTTGGTCTTGCAGGGATGGTTGGGAACTGAGGGAGAGCAGGGAGAAAACCTTGAGTCATACCAAGGTGGGGAACCCTCAGGGTGGCACGTGGACCCGCAGCTGCGAGACCTTTCCCACCACACACCCCCCTCCTGCACTCCCTGCCCAACCTGGCATCCCTTTGCATATTGTGCCCAGCTCAGGGTTGACCTGCAGTGCCAGGGCCGTGCCAGGGCCACGCCATCACCCCCGGCCCTGGCACTCACCATCCGGCTGGCGGTATGCGTGGTAGATGTGGATGTCCATGGGGCGGTGCAATGTGCTGATCAGCAGTGTCTTGTTGGCTCCCGTAGTCTTGTGGGCCCGGTTGATGGACTTGGTCTCCCAGTCGGTCCAGTAAATAAAATCCTCAAAGAGGGTGAGCGCAAAGATGTGCGGGATGTCCTGACTCAGCACTGCAAGGGGGAGCGGGAGGATCAGCAAGGGGCTGCCCCACACACCCCTTTCTCCAGGGGTTTCTCCAGGGACAAACCCCTGCCCCGGGTTAGAGGCACAGAGGAACTGCTGGAGCTGGGGACTGTTCCCAGCAGCCTGGCTCCTGCTCCCATGGCCAGTCCTGAGCCCGCACTCCCCAGAGGCCTGGCAGCAACCTGGGACCTCAGCGCTCTCACCCGTGTGCCGGTTGGAGCCATCCAGGCTGGCGAACTCAATGTAGTCCTCCCGTGCATCAGCCCAATAGATCCGGCTGTTGATGTAGTCAAGGGTGAGGCCATTGGGCCAAGTTATCTTGGTGTCAACGATGACGCTGCGGTTGGTACCATCCATGCCGATCTTCCCAATCAGGGAGTGGTCCCCCCAGTCTGTCCAGTACAGGTAGCTGGGGATGAAACAGAAGAGCAGAGGGAGGCTGAGTTCGGCCCAAGCCACAGCAGTGGCTGCATTTTGCCCATCGCGTGGCTAAACCAAAGTGCCAGGGCACACGGGTGCAGGGCAGGGAGCAGCGGCCACATGTCCCAGAGGCAAGGGGCGATGGCCTCATCTCATCTCCCAGCCTTGTCCCATCATCTCCCAGCCTCCAGAACTGTGGCAGGATGGCAGAGGGGCCACCAGCCCTCTCCTTGCGCAGCAGGGCAGGTCCAGGTTCCCCAGGCTCTCACCCATTCTGCACGTCCACTACCAGCGCCCGGGGCTCACGCAGGCCCGAGTTCACCAGCACGGTGCGATAAGCACCATTGAGCTTTGACACTTCAATGGTGTCCCGGCCTTTGTCGCACCAGTACAGGTTGCCTCCCACCCAGTCCACAGCCAGCCCATCGGGGTTGCTGAGGCCAGTGCGGTGAAGAACCTGTTGAGAGAAAACAGAGATGTTGGGACTGAACAGGGAGAACCAAATCCTGTCCTGGTCCCTCTGGGATGACAACATCCCCCTTCCCCAGCACGTTGCCCTTGCCCAGCTCCCTTCCCTCATCCCCTCCTCCGCAGTCCTCCCTCCCCACTGCTCTGGGGCAGCATGGAGCCCACCTCTGACCCTGATGGTGCTCCAAAACACCCTGTAGCAACCTGAACCCAACAACGACCCCACAGCAGGCCTTAGGCCCTCTTCCCTGGTGGCCCTGATGCCAGCCTAGGCCTCTCCAGGCAGCCTCAGTGCCGGAGGTGGGTGAGGACCAGCCGCCCAGACTGGGGGTGCCCAAGGGGCTGCCTCAGTCCCCACCTGAACGTTGCTGCCGTTGATGTGCATGCGGCGGATCATGCTGCCCTGGGTGGTGACATCCGTCCAGTAGATCATCTGCTCCCGATAGTCAAAATCCAGGGCGACTGCGTTGTTCAGCCCCTGGGAGGAAGGATAAGGGTTGAAACAGCCTCACCAGCTAGCACAGGGTCACGGGGTCTTGACCAGTGAGAGCAGCGAGCCCCCAGCCTTGACTCCCGGTCCCAAAGTTAAAGCTTTCCTGTCGTTAAAAGCACCTACAGACAAGCGTGGTGCAGCCCCTGCGTTGGTCTGCTACCAAAGAGCTACTGTTTACCCACAGTGAGAGCTGCTCCTTACACAGGCTCTACATCTGCCCAGGAAGCCAAGAGCCCAAACTCCCAGCCTGGCAGGTCTCATGCCCCACAGGGCCCCTCTCCAGCCCCAAACCCCTCACTCTGTAGGGCTGGTGCCCCCTTTCCTCCCAGTCACCCACACCTGCTTGAGCAATGTGTAGTTGGATCCATCCAGGTTGAGCTTCCTCAGGTAGTACCGGTTGGCAAAGATGAGGAAGGGCTCTTCATCTGCATGGGGAAACCATGAGATGCTTCAGGAAAGTGCCACTGAGACATGGGCAGATTCCCCATCTCCCTCCCTGTCCCACTGCTGCCCAGTTCTCCTCCATGAGTCAGATGTAGCTTTACCTTGCAGAGTACAGTGAACAACTCCAGCACCCTCAGCAAACGGTGGCCACCAGAAGAGCATCCCTGCCTCCAGGTCCACTCACCTGTGACAGCTTTACAGCTGGTGGGGTTGTCAGGTTTGAGCTTGTAGCCCTCTATGCACAGGCACTTGTAGCTCCCCAGAGTGTTGATGCACTTCTGGCTGCAGGGGTAGGTGGTAGAGCACTCATCGATGTCAATGCACGTCTTCCCATCGTCCTTCAGCCGGAACCCAGGACGGCATCTGCACTGCAGGAGGCAACGCAGAGCTGTTAGTCACGTCCAGGGCCCACATGCTGGGATGTGACAGGCATCACCACCGGACGAGCGGGCTCAGGCACAGGCAGCAAGAGGAGTACACACAAGCACGGGCCAAAAGTGCCCATGTGGGCGTCCCTCACCCAGCTGGTGCAGGACAGAAGCACCTCTCATGCTCCTCTGTGGAGGAGGAAGGAAGCAGGAGAGCATCCCTCCATAGAATCACAGACTGGTTTGGATTAGAAGGGACCTTTAAAAGTCATCTGGTCCAACCTCCCTGCAGTGAACAGGGACATCTGCAACTAGAGCAGATCTCCTCAGAGCCCTGTCCAGCCTGACCCTGTTTCAGTACCTCTCTGGGCAACCTGGGCCAGGGTCTCACCACTCTGTGTCAAAATTTTCTCCCTTCTATCTAGTCTAAATCTCCTGTTCAGCCAATGTGCCCAACCTGTGGCCCCTACCTTGTATCCGATCTTGAGGTCCTCGCACTCCTGGGAACAGCCGCTCTGCTTCTTGTTGAGACACTCGTTGATGAAACAGTTGAGCTCGTCTGATCCATCTGCGCAGTCGTTGTTGTTGTCACAAAGCAGAGCCTCGGGGATGCACTTCCCATTCTTGCAGAGGAAGAAGGAGTCGTTGCACTTGTTTTCTGGAGAGGAGAGGAGAGGAGAAAAGGAGAAGAGAAGAAGAGGAAGAGGAGGTAGTGGTGGTTAGCGTGGGGTGGCCAGGTGGTGGTGGTCAGTGTGGGATGGCCGGGTGGCCCCACTCCCTGGCCCCGCTGGTACCTGGGCTGCTGCAACGCGGGTTCTTGGGCGCCTCGTCCGAGTGGTCGTGGCAGTCGAACTCACCGTCGCACTCCCACTGCCGGTTGCTGAGGCAGCGGCCGTTGGCGCAGCGGAACTCGTGGGGGCCACAGGTCGGGTACTCTGTGGGAGGGCGGTGGGCTCAGGCAGCGTGGACCACCTTCCTGAGCTGGCTGGGAGCGAGCGGGACACCGCGGAGCCGTGGCACAGGTGTCCAAACCTCCCTGCAGCCTGCCCGGGACAGGGCCGCACCGCAGGGGCCAACAGGTGGCAAACATGGCTGGTTTTGGATCTCTCCAAAACTGCTCTGTGCCAGAGTGGACACCCTGCGGTGGGGTCAGGGCTGCACAGTTCTCCTCAGCACCAAACCCCTCCTGGTTCTCCCTCACTCTGCTCTCACACTAAACCCCTTCTGGACCACAAAGGCCTTTCCAGGGTCCTGTCTCAAAGCCCAGGAGACCTAACATGGCTGCCAGGGCCAGTGCGGCAGGAGACACAAAATCCCGGCATGGTGGGGGTTGGAAGGGACCTCTGGGGATCATCTTATCCAACGCCCCTGGCTCCAGCACCCAGAGCAGGGGGCCCAGGATCACGTCCAGGTGCCTTTGGAATCTCTCCAGAGAAGGAGACTCCACAACCTCTCTGGGCAGCCTGGGCCAGGCTCCCACACCCTCACACCAAACAACTTTCCCCTCCTGTTCAGATGGAACCTCCTGGGTTTCAGCTGGTGCCTGCTGCCCCTTCTCCTGGCGCTGGGCACCACTGACAAGAGTGTGGCCATGATGAACCTCACCTACAGTGTGCAGAGACAGCCAGTGTAGGGCAACTAGAAAGAAAACATGTCCATGCATGTGGTAGAAGAGAAATGCATCTTTGGAGCACTTCACTCAGCGCAGCCATCTCTAAATCGCAGCCCAGCGGTGGCTGTGCGGCCTCTCAGCAGCATCCTCACCTCATTACTGTGTCCTTCTCTCTCCTGCTGTCAGGATGCTCACGGCTGCTCTCTGCTGCCTCTTTATCTTCAGTAGCAGAGACAGGAGAGGGCACAATCCTGCCCTGCTCCATCAGGCTGCGGCTGATATTTCCACTGTCCTCGCCTGCAGGGCACTGGTCCGTGCAGGTGGGGTTACAACACTCATGAGCAAGAGGAGGAGAGCAGCTGGTTCCCATGTACTGACAAATCCTCTGCTGATGTCCCTGCCACTCCCATCCCGACCTTTGTGGCAGAGATGGAGGAATAATATTGATGTGCTCAACCTCCTCCTCCTCTCCCTGCTATTTTCACCTTGCTGCTGTGGCGAGGAGCTTGTTAGCTTTAAAGGGACTTGGCTGAGGAAGTGTGAAGGACAGGAGAGACTGTGCAATGTTTTCCCAACTCATGATAATAAATGTAGAGAAATAAATGCTCAAAAATCCACCCACCCCCACTCCCCAGCTTGCAGACCAGACCCCCTTGGGTCCATGCCTGGTTCAGCATGGGTGTGTGAAGGGCTGTTTCACAGGATTTCTCCCTTTAATCCCCTACAAATAATTGCTGGAGTTAATTGATGTTGCCCCATCCCTGGAGGTGTTCAAGGCCAGGTTGGACAGGGCTTTGGGCAACCTGGTCTAGTGGGAGGTGTCCCTGCCCATGACAAGGGTGTTGGTAATCATAGAATCATAGATCTTTATGGTCTCTTCCAACCCAAACCATTCTATGATTCTGTGATTCTATTATACTCTCCATGGGATTCTTCAAGCCCTTCTCTCATGAGCCATGATCATGGTCTCCTCCCAGCCCCAGCTTAGACACTGTCCCCCACTCTTCCCTGGAGCAGGACCAGCTTGTCCTCCTCTCCTTCTGCTCTGCCTGTCCCAGCCACCCCCAGAACATCCATATCCCGTTACCCCACCAGTGTTTCAGAGACAGCACAGGCAGCACCATCAGCAGGAGATCAGGGGGCAGAAACATCACCCCCAACATGTGGCTTAATTGTTTTCTGTTGTCTTCCAAAATAAATCATCTCTTTTCTGTTGTGACCTGTTGTACCAGCCCTCTGTGCTAAAGGTCGGTTCATCGTTTTCTTGCTTTCTCATCAGTATCTTCACTCCTTCATGTGAGGCACTAATTCCTCAGAAGAGCTGACTCAGGTCACAGAGAAGTTTCATTATTATGAATCTTATCATATAGGGTATATTGTGGATGGAAGTTCAAACAGTCACTGGGGAGTTTTCATGCAGTTAAGTGGCTTTGGTGAGAAATGTATCAGCTTTGCTGCATAAACTGTCTCCTGAGGTTAAACTTCTCCAGCTGGATCTGTACAAATCTGCCAGCACTTAGGAGAGCCCTTCGGAGGCCTTCAGGGTGTTGGCAATTAATCTTCATTTACGTAACACCTTTCAAGCCCAAATGGTCCTAAAACATTTTGCAAACGCCTTTCTTTAGTTGGTGGCCCAATGCAGGATGGGTTGGTGGCCCACTGAGCTACTCTGAGGGCACCCTGCATCCAGGAGATGCTCCAATGGTGCCTACAACTTTCCTTCCTGCCACCGCCGAGGTTCTCTGTGTGGATGGTGGTTCCTCAGGGGGAATATCTGAACTGTGATGTGTTGACTCCAGCTGCAGCCAGATGTGCTGCTCTGGAAGATGCTACTTGACATTTAGAAGTTACAGTCCTTACCTTCCCCCTGATCAAATGGTAGATCCAGAAGCTGTTAGATAACTTAATAAAATTTCCTTCTTATATTCCTAGGGACAGAAATGTCCATCCCTGAAGGGTGTGCATGAAACCATAAGAAGACAGAGCTGTGATCCCACCTCTGCTGCGATTGAGCCATGATGTCTGGGTGCATAAAAGCCATCTCCTGCTGCCCAGATATCTCTCCTTTTTTTTTTTCTTTTTATTAACTTCATCCAGATTTCCAGCAAAGTTGCAGTAATCATGATGGATATCAGGGAAATTCCATAAAGAAACACTTAATAAATCAAGACAATTTTAAACCATTAGTATTCGAAGCATATAGAACCCTGATTTTACACAACACTACCTTTTTTTTGGCTGGTTGTTTGCAAGCACTCTGAAGACAACAGCTTCGCACCCAAGACATTAATTTCTGTTCTAAAGCCCCAAGAAGTGAATCAATTTTAGCTGGGTTATGTTCAGCTCCAAAATAGAGCAGCAGAGTGAAACTGAACTGCTGCATGGGTGGGGGGCACAGACCTCCCCAAAGTCCCTCACCACAAATGCTTCTCTCCTCTCAAATGTGCAGGTATCTCATGACCTGCTTTAGACCCGTTCAGTCTGCAAGCAGCTGCTCCCAGCTCTTTAGAGGCTTAAACACCCTGTTTTGCAAAGAGTTTTTCTCTCTTTGGTAGAGCACTGGTTGCTGGTGCAAGGTGAGAACATTTCTTCCAGGGCCTGTTTGAGGTACAATAGAACTAGTTCTGCTCAGTGATTTTACTCTTCAGCTCAGTCTCTTCTAAGTAACTGCACTTTCTGAAGTTAACGGCAGATTTTTGCAGAAAGTCTCCACTTCTAGCAGTGGTCATGCTCCATGTTTAGAGTTCCTACCAGGCTTGGGGTGTGCAGCAAAGTTCTTGCTTGTACTTGCTTCTATGAAGACCAAGGTCACGGCTGAATCTTGTGCCCTGTTTTGGGATGGAGTCAAAGGTTGAGGGGGGAGCAGCCAGGACAGGTGACCCTAAACTGACCAATGAAGGATTCCATCTCATTCAGTATAAAGCTGAGGGATCGCGAGGGCCAAGCCTCTTTTTCCAAAGCTGGCATCCGAGGTGGACTCTATCTGTTCTGCCTTTGATCCCAATCTGCATGTTCCTGAATCTGTGGGTGCTGGGTAGGTGTTGGTCTCTTCTCCTAAGTAACTAGTGATAGGACAAGAGGAAATGGGCTCCACTTGCGCCAGCGAAGGTTTAGGTTGGATATTAGGAGCATTTTCTTTATTGAAAGAGTGCTTAACCATTGGAACAGGCTGCCCAGGGAAGGAGTGGACTCACCATCCCTGGGGGTGTTCAAAGAACGTGTAGATGTAGCACTTCAGAACATGGTCTAGTGGTCATGACAGTGTTGGGTTGATGGTTAGACCTGATGATCTTAGAAGTCTTTTCCAATCTTTATGACTCAATGAATCCAGTTCCTGAATCCAGTTCTCATGTGCCACTGAGGCCAGTCTGGGACTTCCCCAGCGCCTGCTCCACAGCATCAGCAGTGATGGTGATGTCACTGCCATCAGAGGGATTGTCTTCCCTACTGGTTTTGTATATATTTGTATATATTCCATTTTATTGCTGGTATTTTCACTAAAGCTGTTTTAGTTTTCTTCTCCAGTCCATAAGTCTCTCTCCCTGATTCCATTTCTCTTCCTTTTGGGAAGGGAGAGAGGTCAACAGAGAGCATCTGTCACTCATCTAGTGAGTGGCTCAGCTCTAACCCTTGACACAGGACAGCACAAGAGGTGTTGGTGGCTTTGGCCAGAGCACACTGAGCTGTGAAGAGCCTGTGCCTTCTGTACCTGTTGGATCTTTCCAGTAGCCCAGAGTTCAACCCTGTCAACAGCAGAAGCAGGATGGGCCAATAAATCAGAAACAAAGCCATTCCTGTATCCTAAAATAGAAAAGGCAAGAGCAGAGGTGAGATTTAGATCCATGTTTGAGGATGGACAAAATCATCATAACGGTGGAAAAAACTAAAGTATTCTGGAGAAGGAAGAGAGGGAAAAAACCTATGTGAAGTTGCACCAAAAGCATGTGATCTTGCCCCATTTCCAGGGCACCCGCTATTTTCTTGGGATCCTGGTGCTAATGGAAGGAGAGCAATGACCTGTCTCAGAAAGTCCTATGGTAGTAATTTTATTTAATTGTGCCACTGAGGAGAGGAAACCCCACCAATTGTCTAGCCTGGCACTGGAGCTGAACCCATCCCTCCCACGAGGCTGCTGGTTCACAGCTTTGACACCAGTCTCAGGATGGTTCTTGAAACTCCAGTTCCCAGGATCTCATAATTTCATGGGAACATCCGCACTCATTTTCACTTTAAGCAGCCTCTCAGCTTTCCTGGAGTCAGAGAAAAGAAAACCCACCCTGAAACAGCACTCAAAGACTTAGATCTAAGGAAGGATTAAAAGACATCTGACATCCCAGAGAGGTGGTGAAGGCCCCATCCCTGGAGACATTCAAGGTCAGGCTTGATGGGGCTCTGAGCAACCTGACCTAGGTAGAGATGTCTCTGCTGACTGCAGGGGGTTGGACTAGATGACCTTTGAAGGTCCCTTCCAACCCAATGCATTCTTTGATTCTATGATCCCCTTTTGAAAGTCTCATGTTTTTCAAGTACATGCCCTGAGAGGGGTCTGAGCTCCCAATCTCTGCGTGGTCAGGGACCAGTGGATTCCAGGACCATGGGAGTGGAGCAACTCCAAGAGAGACAGGATGGAGCTGGTCCTGCGGCCCACGACGATGCGGGGCTACGCTCATTCCCAAGCACCAACACTATTCCCCTCTCTCAGCATAGGAAGGGAAAAAAATAATTCAATGACTGCATTTGCATTCCTGGGAATTAAACATTTTTTCAGAGGCACTCAGCTCATGGCCTCAGTAACACCATGTAAACACAAATCCTGGGAAAAACCTCCCCGCGCAGCATGCATTCCCTCTCAAACCCATCTGTCTTTGTAAGGAAAGCGCTGCTAAAGCACATGCACTCATTGAACCCCGGGAACCACCGCTTGAGGTGATCAACTGCAGCTCCTGGCCAGGAACAAAGCAAACCACGCCGACCAAGACAAGTGCAGATGACAGCTTTCAGATGAAGCTGATGTGCCTGTGATAAAGCAGCGAGGGCACCTCAAGGAGCCTTCAACAAGTCCCAAGGGTGGTTTTGAAGCCTGCAGCATCTTAGGGTAGCTGCTGAACTAAGGAACGGGTGTTGCTGTCACCGTGCTCCTGGTGAAGCTGGTGGCATCGTTCTTCTTCCCAAAGGATGGTCTGACTGCAGGGAAACAGCTTTTTTCTGGTTTTATCTGAGCCACACCATCCAAAGCAATGATGCCTTTTGCAAGACTTTGGCTGGCATGGAAACACCCCAAAAGCATGGTGCTGTGGAAAGGTGCTGTGCAAAGGTGCTGCTCTCACCTCCATGGTGCAGATTTGGTGACTTGACCTCATCTGCTGCTCTTCTGACAGTCCCACCTGGATGTATAACACTGAAGCAAGGGCAGGAGTGCTTCAGATTGGAAAGGCAGAGGTGAGGGAGGTGGGCAGGAGATGGGAGAGCCCAGATGATGTCATCTAATTGAGAAGGACCCCCTCTAAACTCACCCCTGCTTGCCTATATAACCCCACCACCACGAGCCCTCCCAGGGTCCTGTTTTCTGCTTTGCTCTAACATGTGGTCTTATCAATGCTTATAAATAGCTTATCAATAGCTAGAGGGTGGGGGCAAGAGGGTGGGGCCAGACTCTTGTCAGTGGTGCAAGTGACAGGAGAAGGGGCAACGGGCACCAACTGGAACCCAGGAGGTT
>JAVSBS010020920.1:0-11212 GCA_033124195.1 Coracias cyanogaster
CATCCCTAGAGGGGTTTCCAAGCCGTGGAGATGTGGTGCTGAGGGCCAGGGGTTAGTGGTGCCCTGGCAGGGCTGGGGGAACACTTGGACTCGAGGAGCTTAAAGGTCTTTTCCGACCAAAATAATTCTATGATTCCAGTCTGTGATATCTCCCTGCCCATGAGCCCAGGTGCTCCCGGGGCTGCCGTGTCCTGGCTCCTTCTGCTCCTCAGCACTTAGTTCAGGTCTGTTCCCTGCTGCCTTGGTCTCGGTGTTTGTGCTTAAGCTGCTTTATCAGCCCCTGCAATTCCTGGCTGGGAGCTGGGTATAATCTTCCCTGCCTTGGCTTCCCAGAGCTCTGGCGCTGCAGGTGGGGCTTTTTCCCCAGCCTTTTGTTCTCGGTAAATCAACCACCTTGTAGAGGGGAGGAAGGAAGCGTTCATTGATCCCCAGGGTAATGAATTGCACACAGCTGAGCTTTTATGAGGAGAACTGTTAAAAAGGTTCGAAAGGGAGTTCTGGCTCAAAGCAGGCAGGAGAAGGATGGGAGTTTGCAGGCAGCGGGGCTGGGAGAGGAGCAGCAAGAGTCACCCCAGCACGGGCAGCAGCTCCTGGCACGGCACAAGTCCACCTGCTCCTGCTGCACGGTGAGTAGGGCAGGGGTGGAGGCAGGAGCCTGGGCACACGCGGTACCTGCAGAGCTGCCAGCCTGGGAGCCTCCTGTCCATCCCTGCATCCTGCTGTAGGGAGCCTGGGAGCATCCCCCAGCCTCGGCCACCCCTTCCCGGGGAGCACGGCAGCGCTGAGCCCCTGATAATTCCTGTATCCTCGCCTGTACCCTCCCGCGGAGCCTCATCTGCCAGAGCTGCCCATGTGCCGGTGTCCAGGAGCTGCTCTCGCCTCTGCCGGCACCGCTGCAGCCACACACCCGCTGCCCGGCCAGGCCGGCTGCGAGCTGCATCAGCAGAGCCCGGGACTGGTGCTGCTCTGCCAGCAAAACTCAGCGTTTCTGCCCTTAATTATTCCGCTCTGCAACGAAGCAGCTTGGGGAAAAGCATCACTTTCCCGTTCTGAGCCACATCCCGGCTGGAAGCGCGGTGCCGGGAGAGTCGGTGCCACCACGTGCTGCTGCAGTGGGCACCCGGTGCCGCTCTGCCCATCCCGTGTGCCCCCCGGTCACGGCTGTGGGAGCGTGTCCCTGCACAGAGCCTCGCACGCTGCGGGAATCCTGCGCAGAGCGGCCACGGTGCCGGGTGACCTACTTCTGATGTAGCCCAGCTCCATCCCAGCCCCATTATCTGGGGGGGTTTATTGTGTTTGCTAATGAGGTCCCGCGCTCGGATGAGCCCTTTGCTTTCCCATGTACCCGGCCATTGCTGCAGCCCCGGACATGGTTCCCAGCCCTTGGAAAGCCAGAAGGGGAGGGAAGGGAAGGGATGCTTCTTCCTACCGAGCACGGGCCTCTGAGAACGCCGTGCAAATTAATCTGTGCTGCTCAGTGGTCCAGCGTCTCAATTCATATTGGATTGACTTCCCATAAATTGCTGCACAGTGGTTCTTTCCGGGGACAATGCGGCGTTGTCCCCGGCTGCGGAGTACACAAATGTTCGGGTGATTTGCTTTTGTGTATGTTTTTATCAGTTTGGTGCAGGCATGAACCCATCAACATGCTCTTCATTATTCAGTGTTCGCTGGGAGAAAGGAGCCCGTGAATGTAAATTGCGTGTTAGACACCCGTTAGGTGACAACAGGAGAGGTGTCCTCCCCCCCGACGTCCCCTTTGATTTTATTTTTGCAGCTAGCAATTCATCGTGCGTTTCTGAAGTCATAAATTTTGCCTGAAAGCTTCTTTTAGGAGTGAGTTGATGCATTTAATCAGAGCAGGGTCCTTATCGCGGCCGAGCAGGGCGGTGATGTCTTCGCGAGGCGATACCTCGGCAGGGACGCGTTTGTGTGCGGAGCAGGGCGGCAGGAGCAGGGAGGCAGCTCCGGCTGCCCCCAGCCGAGAACGTCCCCGAGGAGGTGGCCCCGAGGATGAAGTGGCTGCACTGGAAATGTGTCCGAGTGGCTGTGGCCTGGGGCTGTCCGTCTGTCTGGCCACAGCACTGACACATCCGCCCCCGTCTCTCGCTCCCCAGAACCAGGCGGAAGCCCACTACAAGGGCCACAAGCACGCGCGGCGGCTGAAAGCCATCGAGGCCATGAAGAACAAGCAGAAGGTGATGGGGGCTGCGGCGGGGGCCACCGGCCAGGACGGGACCACCGACTTCACCCCCAGCCCCGAGGGCAGCGGGGAACCTGGCAGCACAGGTACAGGGCAGGGGGTACGGGGGGGTCCTGTGTCAGCAGCTCGTGGCACCAGAGTGAGCAACCCGGCCAGTCTCTGGGGGTCCAGCGGCGCTGGTGTGCCCAGCTGTGGGGTCCAGCGGTGCTGGTGTGCCCAGCTGTGGGGTCCAGCGGCGCTGGTGTGCCCGATTAAACCCTGAACCGTGGCAGCCTCGTGTCTGAGCATCCCACCCCGGTCAGCTGCTGGTCAGGCTGAGGAGGGATGCGATTAGTGCGGTGTAGACGCCACCACCGCCATTAATAAATGAGCTTTTGTGCTCCATCGGCGTGTCTGGCTGGGGACAGGGTGGGAATCCAGCCGGGGCGGCTCAGGTCCCCGTGCATCCCTGCGTGGCGGGTGTTTCCCCGTGGTTTGGTGTCTCTGGGAGATGTTTGGAGCGGCAGCGGGAGGGGAAGCGTTCCCTGATGGGAGCTCGCACATCCCCAGGGCTCTGCCACTGCGCAGGGATCGGGCTGGTGGGAGCCAGATCCCCCCGAGCCGAGGCAGCGCCGGAGCCCAGCCGGGCTTTAGTGCGGTAACGGGAGAGACCTTGGGAAGAAGCATCCTCAACAGGAATGAACATGAGCAGGTGGTGCCTGAGATGGTCTCGGGGGGGAGATGGGACTGCTCTCTGAAATCCAGAAAACCCATCCAAGAACAGAGAACTTCCCTTTTCTGCCCATTTCTTTCTTTCCCCCCCCTTTCCTTTCCCTCCTGCCAGCTCAAGCTAACGGCGTGCCCGAGCCAGAGGGTGAGTGCAGCAGCCTGGGGCTGGCACCCGAGGAGTCGCCCGCGGAGCTGTCGGGCAGCGTGGCCCCGCTGGGCTCCCCGCCGGCCTCGGAGCTGTCGGAGGGCACCTCGGATGTCACCAGCGTGGGCTCCTCAGCCGCGCCTGCAGCCGAGGCACAGGCAGCTGAGTCAGGCAGCAGCATCAGCTCGGCCCCCGAGAGCGAGAAGGAGGCAAAGAAGAGCAAACAGCACCTGTACTGTCCCACCTGCAAGGTCACCGTCAACTCCCTGTCCCAGCTGGAGGCTCACAACACCGGTAAGGGCATCGCCGACCCTCGCAGCCCTGTCCTGGGCTCCGTGCCGAGCCTTGCTGCGCCCCGTCACCAAACTACCTTGCGGGGAACCTGTGAGCGTTAATGAATGTGGCTTTAATTAAAAAAGGTTATTTAAGGTGGCTTGCAAAGATAAGTGGTGGTGTTTCACCTGTGCTGCAGCTTATGGAGTGAATTTCAGCAAGGTCAAATGCTCTCTTATTGTTCAGGTCTCCTAATTAAAGGAATTTTCAGATACATTTAATCAAGTGATTGGAGGCTACTTTACATTCCACTGCAGCTTGGCTTTAAGCTGACAGCAACCTGAGCGCCAGGGCCTCCTTCAGACCCAGGATAATCCTTCCAAAAGCGGCTGGTGCTTTGGGCTCCTGGTCATTTGGAGAAGCCTCTTGGGAATCTAATGATCTTCGGAGCCCAGAAGCAAGCGATGGCTCCCGGGCTGTCTGTGGCAGCCCCTCGGGGAGGGCAGGGGTTGGAGATGGTCCCCTGAAGCCTGGGGGTGGCCGGAGGGGAGGGTGGAGCGTCTGGACCCCCAGTCCAGGGGGCCTGTGGGACCTGCAGTGCCAGCTCCCGGCTTGCCCCTTTCTCTGCAGGATGCTAAAGAGGGACGGGCACCCCAATTTGAGAGTGAAGTGCCTTATCTCCCCCAGTTCAGCGAGAACTGGGAACTAGCTCCCCCAGCCCAGGGCAGCAGCAGCCGGGCGCAGGGGTCGGCTCAGGACAGCGCCGCGGCTGAGCTGCAAACGTGTCCTTTTGCTTTTGTCAGCTCCGGTTACGAATTTAGGAGCTGATTTGGGGGAAAAAGAACAAACAAACAAAATGTTTGCAGGCTTGAGCTCCTCCGCGCCTGTCACAGAGACTTGGGCTCCTTGCTTAATGCCTTAAGCCGCTGTTAATTCATTCTATTTTTTTTAAATTACTTGCCCTCCCCCATGCCGCGGGGGCAGGACAGAGCACCCTGTCCCCAGGTGTGCCGGGATTTCAGGGTGCTTCCTTCCCTGCCTCCTGTATCCCACTGAGCTACTCCTGGCTCTGCAGCCGGCCCCTCGCTGACCTTGGGCACAGCTCGGATGCTGCAGCACGGTGGGTGATGCGCGCCCGCCGCAGCAGACTGTGCGAACGCCCCGGGACAGGCGACAGGCTCCAGCACACTTAAAACAGCAGTTTCTCCAAAGGTCTGGCACATGGAGAGAGGAGGGGGGGTCTCCGGGAAGCTGAGCATCTCTGGTCTGTCTGCAAAGCGCAGCTGGCCACGAGAGCTTGGCAGGGTTTGGGAGCGGGCGGCTGCATCTACGGCAAGAGCCTGTGCTCCCGGGCAGCTCCTTGTCCCCCGCCAGCACAGGCTGGTGGGGTCTGGGGTCCCCAGTGCTGTTGGGTGGGTTGCTCGGAGGGCATCCCTCCTGCTGCCACGGCACCGGGCACGGCGCTGGGTTTGTTTGCAGCCGGTGTTTGCTGAGTGTCCCCTCTGCCACCCAGGTGCCAAGCACAAGTCGATGCTGGAAGGTCACAGCACCCAGATGCGGCGAGGCCGAGGCAAACTCCTCTCCCGGGCAGGGCACAAGTCCAAGCGGATCGGCAACAAGGGCAGCATCAACATCCAGAATAAGGCGTTTCACTGCCAAGTGTGCGAGATCTACGTGAACTCGGAGACGCAGCTCAAACAGGTGATGGGGCCAGGCCTGGCACGTGCTGCTCCCCTGGGAAGGGCAGACCCCGCATGGGGGGCACCTGATGGACCCCCGTGGACCCGGGGCTGGCCTTGCTGCCTCAGCTCTGGCTGATCCCGCTGTTTTCCTCTCCAGCACATGAGCAGCCGGAGGCACAAAGACAGGCTGGCGGGGAAGCCGCCCAAGCCCAAGTACAGCCCCTACAACAAGCTGCAGAAGAACGCTGCCCTCGCAGTGAGTATTCTCAAGGTATCTGTCTCCCTGCAAACTACCCGCCCGGTTTGCTCTCCAAAACGTCTCTTGCCATGTCAGACCTCTCTTGATAAGAGACATGGGAGCTGCTTTTCTTAAAGCCTCAGTTCCCATGGTCACGTCTGAGCTGCCGCCCTTGGGGAGGGCGGGCTGAGCAGTGCGAGGTCTTTATTCATCCTTTGGAGTCTATTTGTGGGAAGGAAAGCACGGGGATAACTCGTGAGCGCTCTGGCGGCAGCATTCTCCAAAGCGGAGAGCTGCGATGGTTGGCTGCTTGGGACTGGCTCAGTTAAACGGAGCCTAAGCATTCGCTCACGGAGACTCACAGCTTAGCAGAGAGTTTGGCAGCAAAAGTCATCCCGGGATGCCACGGAAAGCATCGGTGCAGGGACCAGCCCAGGCATTGCAAGAGCCAGGGCAGGTCTGTGGGACGGTGTGACCAGGCTGGGGAACCTCAGAGACGTCCCTGGGTGCTCTGACTCGGGAGAGGCTGAGCCAAGGGACGGGGCTGTGGGATGGAGCGTGTGTCCGGTCAGGACCAGGGACTCTGTTTCCTGGGGGATGGGCTGAGAGCTCTGCTGGGAGCAAACGTGGGCAGGGGCTGACAGGGGGCTGCAGGTCTGGCCCTGGGAGCTGGGGCTGGGGGCTCTCCTGCAGCCGGGTGCCTCATGATGTGTTCTCCCTGCCCACAGTCCAAGCTGGCTTTGCAGAAGCATCTCACCAAAACCCTGGCAACCCGCTTCCTGCCGAGCCCGCTCACCGCGGCCGCCGTCTGCGCCATGCCTGGCCCCCTCGCCCTGAGACCAGCCGCTGCCACCACCCTCTTCCAAGCCCCGATTCTTGGACCAGCCCTTTTCCGAACGCCACCGGCCCACGTCCGCACCACGCCCGGCCCCATCGTCTTCGCGCCATACTAGAGCCGCTCGCCCGCCAAGGGTCTGTCCGCCGTGGGCCGGGCTGTGCCGCGGGGGCTGCGCGGTGCAGGATGGTGCTCCTGGGCAGGCTGCTCTTCTGGCTGGTGGGAAACCGTAGTCATAGACATCAACCCCGGCTTCTCCTTTGCTTCCAGCAGGCTCCTGCTGGAGCGAGCTACCCCAGCAGAGCCCGGCCAGCCCCGCCGAGCGTCCCTGCCCATGCCAGCCCTGTGCTCAGCAGAGGAGCCCATCACGCGGCCAGGCGGCACACAGGAGAGGACGGTGCCTGAGTCGCCAGGATGGCCTCACGGCCAGGGGCTGCCTCTCCTTGGCCCACTGGCTTCTTGTTCCTCACCCTCCCTGTTACCAGACTGGAAGAAGAGGAGCTGGCTGGTCCCTGGGGAAAGGAGCATCTCTCTGACCCGCCGGTCCCTGCCAGCCCCGTGGGAGAGGGAACTGCGAGGGGAGTCTCAGCCCAGCTCTTGCTGGGTGAAATGACCCCAGCACGTGGAGAGCTGGCAGTTCCCCTCAGACCGGGCTGGCTGTGCCCTCACCAGCCCCACGCTTGCCAGTGCTGGCTGGTGGCTTCTGTGCAGCCCCCTGCACCCCACAACCCCTGACCTCCCACCAGCCAAAGAGCCCCCACTGCGGCGGGCGCTGGCCACGCTGACCATATCCTCACTCCGAGAGCAATAGCTGACAGCCAGGGCCGGCACCTCCTCATCGAAAGCACACTGCCCCTGCCCTGGCCCCGAGAAGCACACACCCGGGCACGCGGCCGGACACGGCCCCGCTCCAGCCCGGCGAGGACGGGAGAAGAGGTGACCCTGTGCCAGCTGTTTGCCCCCGTCCCACCACGGGGTCAGCCCTGCCCCTACCTCCCGAGAGATGCTGTGAGGCTGAGTGAATGTCCCTAAAGCACTTTCGGTTCTCCAGTGAAAGGCAATGCTGCTGCTCACCTGCCGCCGTGCCCGGCCCTCCAACCCCGTCCCCATTAGGAGCTTCCAGGGAGTTACCGATGGATGATTCCCAAGAACAAAGGTGTCCCCAGCAGCCTGGACAATCAGGTACGAAGGAGCAGGCGGCACCCGCAGCCTGCACCCAGGGTGCTCCCAGCAACGCTCCCGCCGTAGCCTGCAGAGTCCGGAGGGACCCCGAAGCCGGAGCTCTGCTCCTCACTGTGCTCAAAGCCCAGCGATGACCTGGCCTGAGAACTGCAACCGCAGCACTCTGGGTTCCCAGCCCTGCTGTAAATAGAAAGATGCGGGAAAGTTGCAACCCAAACGGACCTTACGCTGGAGTGACAACCCCCCGATCTATGCAATCCCGGGGAGCAGCTCGCCCGCCGCGTTGGCCGTCGGCGGTTTCCTTTGGTGCTCACGCTGGCTGCGCAGCCAGGACTGGTGGTGGGAGCAGAAAAGAGCCATCACAACACTGTGCTCTGTGCAGCCGGGTCCCTTCCCATCTCCTGGCCCAGGGACCTCTGTGGTGGCCCAGCCCTTGGCAAGAGGCAGGTCGCTTTGTGCCCCTGGGAATCCCCATGCACCAGCAGCCGTGTCCGACGTCTTGGCCATAAGCAATGCCAGGATTCCAGGAGGATTTCTCCCAGCGCGCTCCCCAGAGTCCTGGCGGTGGGAGGTGAACGGGAACTGGCCCACGGGTAACTCAGGCAGCTGAAATGCTTCTGCTTCCTGGAGCTGGCACAAAGAGCTGGAGCCTCGGGTGAGGGCAGGATCCTGCACAGAGGGAGCGGGGCAGCCCGGAGCTGTCCACCTGCGTCTGGAGGGCTCGTTTCTCACACTGTGGGCAGCACTGGTGCCAATGTCGCGCTCCTGCCACGTTGGACAGGAGGGTGAGGGAGCCCTGGGTACGGAGCCATCTGCTCAGGGCATCTCCACACCACCCCAGGGCAGGAGGGAAGTGGAGAGAGGGCACCAGGAGAGGAGCGAGTTTGTATGGAAGGCTGGGGGTAGTGCCAACCGAAAGGTCTTACAGTGGTGGTGGGAGCCATGGCTCCGCGAGCGGCCGAGGGAAGGAAGGCTCCCAGCAGCGATGGCTTGGACAGGGAGATGGTCCCAGAGCCCTGGGGACTTGTGCAGCCTGGACCCTGTGTCCCACAGGCCAGGGGCGAGCGCTGGCAGGAGGGACACAGCTCCGGCAGCATCGCGGTGCCAAGCAGCCCACGGTCAGCCCTCGCCTCGCTCCTCTCCCTGGGCTCTGCTCCAGGCCGCAGCAGAGAAAGGCAGCGCGTCCCCTCCGGCACCGTGCCCCCCAGCCTCGGGAGCCGCGGCTGCTGGAGCCGCTGGGCACGGGCGGGCTGTTCCCTTGCATTTTGTTCTGAAAAACCTGCGCTGGAGGCAGCGGCGGCTGCTCCCTCACCCCTCCACTGTGGAGTCCTACTACACTCCTACACTTGGCACTTTAACCCCTTGAAAGCCATTCCTCCTAATAATACTGCAACGAGCTGCGTAAGAACATGCTCCCTCCTGCATCCCCCTCCAGAGCCCCCGCTCCTGTGCTATCCAAAGCATTTACTGCCTTTGACTTAGCAGATGCTGTACTAGGTAGTAGGGCATAGTCCATAGCGCTCGATAACGTGTGCCCCTCTGTAAATAACCTTGGAGTGATGTGAACAGTTTGATTCAAAAAAAAACAAACAAACAAACAAAAAAAAACCAGAAAAATGGAATAAACAGACTCTAGGGACTTGGCCAGTACCCCTCCTGTAATGTTCATTGTATATTTTTTTGATGTACTATAACTGTTGGGGAAAAAAAAAAAGGAAAATATTTTGATAATTGAATCTCATCGCTTTATTGTGTTACTCAGTAAATAAAAGGAACAAGTATAAACAAGCCAGGGCTTTCTCAGTATTTTCTCTTCCTAGATCCAGACTAGCTGAAGGGAACACGCTGCTGGGCAGGACTGGGGCACCCTTCCCTTGTCCTGTGGAGGTTCAGCACCATGACAGATGGGCAGCAAGAGCTGCCACAGCCCCAGGGTGTGCTGGTGACAGCCGCAGCTTCCTCGAGGTCATGGAAGAGGAGGGCTGCAGTGCGGTGGGTGCAGGCACCTGCCCTGCTCCGCACTCTGTGTTCACTGGGGCAGGAGGACCAAGTATTCCTGCACGTTACAGAGCAGGAAGCACTGCCGGGAAAGGGGTGATCTGCTGGTGCAGCACCACACTGCAGAGCCAGCCGGGGTAGGACACAGGAGAGCTGCTCAGACAGCGGCCGGGCTGGAGGCAGGACCAGCACACGGGCTCTTCTTACAGTAAATGTAAGACGGAGCAGCTGGAGAGGGAAGGAATCGCTTCCTCCGGCTGTGCTCAGCCCTGGAGCTGATCCCCACCTGCTGGCCAGCCCCGCTGTGCCTCCCCTCCAGCCGCCCACAGCCCCCGGCTCTGCCAGCCTGCACCCCGAGAGCAGCCTTGCGGTGAATCCCGGTTTTCCTGCGGCACCTCCAACCTCTGCAGGGGTTGGGCAGTGAAAGAGCGGTCCCCGTCCCAGCACAGGGAGATGGGTCACCTCTCTCACTCTCAGAGACCATCCCCAGCCCTAGGATGCCCGTTCCTCGTGCCACTGTGCTTCCCGCAGGCTCCGTGACACCAAACAGGCTCAGCAGGGGATGTGTGCAAGGGAAACAGAGAAGTGAGGAAGAGGAGATGGTGATGGAACGGAAGGGAAAACAAGGCTCAGCCATCCAGGGATCCACCACCCTTGTTCTTGCGACTCAGGGGAAAAGCAGACTTGCTCTGCGGCTGTGTCATCTTGCTGGCCAGGTAGATGAACGGTTCGATCAGCGTACGCCGGTCAGCCACAGACACCTCCCACAGCTTCACCTTCTCGCCCTTGGCCCAGTGCTGGGCTGCGTCATGGTCCACCCGGCGCTGCTCCTGCAAGTCACACTTGTTGCCCAAAACCACAATGGTGACCTGTTCAAAAAAGGGCGAGACGACTCCCTGAAGGTACCAAATTTAGAGCTGAACGGTGCTGCCTGGCTCTGCCTTGAAGGCTCTCAGTGCCGGGCCCAGCCCTGCAGCTCATTCCCTCTCTGTGCTAAGGGTTTTCATCGGTCTGTGTGTCTTGGAGCAGCCCCAAAGCAGAAGGGCCTGTTGAGCACTTGCGCACTCCAAAAGCATCCCAGGAGAGCAGCCAGTTACAACTGAGAGAACAAGTGCCCCTGTCACCACCTTGTGACCAGCCAGAGGAGTCTCTGGGTGAGAACCTGGAGAAGGGGAGGAGGTCCCGCCCTGCAGCCCCCTTCCCGTGGGCCACTCACCTCTTTCTTGTCTTTGGACTTGTCAATCTCCTTCTTGAGGAGCTCCACCCGCTTGAAGGACTCCTTGCTGTCCGTGCTGTAGACCAGCACGTAGCCGTCCGTGCAGGAGAAGCAGTGCTTGGGGAGCTCCAGCCCGTCCCGCAGGCCCCGCGTGTCGTAGAAGCGAACCTGTTCCCGCACCCCGCGGTCCGTCTCGATGGAGCCCACGTAAATGTCCTCCTGGGTCTCGATCATCTCGGAGCCTGTCGGAGAGCCGGGGGGTGGCCATGGGGCCGAGCCCAGGGAGCTGGCCTGGCACAGCCCGCGGCAGAGCCGGGCCGGACCCTGCCAGGCTCGCTCCCCGTCCCCCCGACTCACCGACCACATGGTTCCCGTAGAGCAGCTGCTCCAGGATGGAGGTTTTCCCGACGGAGGCCTGGCCGCACACCACCACCTTGCAGCTCTTCCCCATGCTGCCTCCCCGGGGGCCGCTGGCGGGAGCCCGGGGGGCTGCTCGGTGCCTGCAGCGGGCGGGGACAAGGCCTGAGGGGACACCGGCGGCCCAGCCCGCAGCTACCCGGCGGAGGCGGCGGCCGTGCCCGGTGCAGGCCTCAGGGCCCGGCCGAGGGGCCGGCGGGGCGGCGGAAAGGGCGCGCCGAGGCCTGGCGGAGCCACAGCGCCCTCTAGCGGGCGGGAAGACCGAGGCCTGCGGAGCCGCCCGCCCCGCCCCGGTGCCCGGTGCCCGGTACCCGG
>JAVSBS010020921.1:0-13585 GCA_033124195.1 Coracias cyanogaster
TCCTCTCCCTCCCGCCCACCATTCACATGGTAATGAGGACAAATTGATAGAGAGACATCCATTGTGGTACCCTCCAGCCCAGCCCTTCTGCTGGCCACCCACCAGCATTCCCATCCATCACCACCCAGCCAAGACCCTGGTGGGACCCACACGCTCAGCACTGGCACTCTGGGAGATGGGGCCGCTTCAGGTGCCCACAAGCAGTGGGGCAGCCCCCAGGCTGCCCTGGCTCTCTTGGCGCTGGGTGGCAAGAGCAAGAAGGACATCCAGGGAAGTAAGAGCCCCCCTTAAGTCCTGTCTGTCAACTGGGTATCATTTTTTCTTCACCATCCTTGCCATGGGGATTTGTGGAGCTAAGGGGGAGTTAACAGATCTTCTGAAAGGCCCTCAAATCTTGTTTATGGGCATCTCCCCTTCCTCTTGCTGCCCTGGGGCCAGCCCAGAGCCAGGACCCCAACAACTTTTCCTGCTTCCACCCCAAAGCAGCCCCCCAATACCCTGCAGCATCCTTCTAATGAGGCAAAGAGCTGTTCCCCCAATCTCATGGATATCCTAAAAACATGGGCCTGGAGATGGGCTGCCCATGGTACTACGGGGCACCCCAAAGAGCACATCTTCTCCCCAAGAGTCCTCTGCTTGTGGCTTCCCCATTGTGCCTGCAACAGCAGCCTGATTGAAATTTCACTCCATAAAGCGTCTCTCGAAAGCCTGACCCCGTGGCCCCCCCGGGGACCAATTTGTCCTTCTTTGTAATAAGAACCTAATTAAATTAGCTCAGCCGCCTCAGAGAGCCCTTAAATTAGCCGTGGTGATGAGGGCCCTCGCTGACAGCCTGCTGCCGAATTGCTCCGCACTCACCGTGCTGTGGGGTCCAGGGAAAGCCCTGGGGGGCTCCCAGTTCCCCCAGGAAGACCAGGGCAGGGCAGCTTGGAGATGGGGCAGGGGGTGCACAGAGGGTGGGACAGGTGTGGGGAGCGCTGGCTTGTGATCTTCCCTTCTGCTGGCATCGGGATGGGGTGGAGGGGGGACAGGGGTGTGGGGATGGAGACAGCAGTGACTAGTACTAGTGACACTAGAAACCCAGAGTACAGGGTAGTCGGACCACCTTCTCTGGGTTAGATGGGTATTGTGATGATGGAGATGGTGAGGAGGGGTGTCCCAGCACGGCCAAGCACCAGGGCACTGGGCCCAGACTGGGCTAGAGAGGAGTGCCCAGCAGTCCCATGGTGGCTGTCCCTCTTGCATCCTGCCCCACTTGCCCTAGTTTCCAGGTGGCCCAAATGACAGCTTGGTCCCATACAGGCTTCCCACCTCCCCTGGGTACAGGTAAGTGAGGAGGGAATTCTTCGCCCTTACTGGTGGGGAGCACTGGGGTGCTCCTAGAGAAGTGCAAGATGCCCTCTAGCCCTGCCTGCCCTGTTTATGATGGGCAGTGAGCATTCCCGATCCCTGCCTGCCCTTCCCACACCAAACCTTGGAGCATCCGTCTGGGAGACGATGGATTTATTGGGCCGTGTCCCCGACCAGGAAAGGTACATCCAGTGAAGAGACAAAAATACACCTGCCGTCGGCCACGCTCGCGCTCTCTCACTTCGCCCTGGACAACAATCACCGTAAAAACTGTGCTTTAAAATAATATTTAAATAATTTCTGCTTTTTGTTTTTTAAAAAAAAAAAAAAATCACCTCCCCCAACCAAACAGCTTTCCCACTTTGCCCACTCCTGCCGCACGCACCCACGCTGCCTCCCATCTATGGTACATACAAAGAGCAGATAAATAAATAAAGAGGCGTGATGCTGTAGGGGGGACATGGGTCACAGCCCCCCCTCACCTCTGCTGACATGGAGGACGAGGCTCTAGCTCGGATTTGGTGGGGAGGGATGGTGGCTGCGGCTCTGATGGGACTCCCCCCCAGGTCCTGGGAGCGGGTGAGCAGCAATGAGTTACCCTGAGGGTTTGTGGTGCTGGAGGGGGTCGGTCAGGCCAGGCAGGGGCTGGAGCTTGGGGAGCTTTGGGGTGGGAAAGGTATGGCTTTGGGCTGAGCCCGTGCAGGGTGGGATGCCCGGGAGGTAGGGGAGGAAGCACTTTCTCCCCGGCTCTCCTCACCCCTGCTCCCACCAGTGCCTGGCTGGCACTCGCACCCTCCTGTCCCCAAATCTGCCTCTGCAGCCCCCTCCTGCCAGCCAGAGCCGCCACAGCCATGCCCAGCCGGGTGGCTACCGCTGGCTTTGGGCAGCGCTTGGGGTCCCGCTCCCCAGTTTCTTGCTCTGGCAGCACTCGTGTCACCAAGTCAGGGGTTTCATGCCAGGGCTGCGCCAGCCCTGCCCGTGCTTGGGCACGCCAGGCATACAGGAGTGGGTTTGGGGTGCCCCCCTGCACCTGCAGGCAGGCCTAAGGGCAAGGCACAGTCCCAGTACCTGGGTCACTCCTCCCAGCTGTCATGTCCCAGGGGTGGGCAAGGCATCACCCACCCTCCTGCCCAGCAAAGGGCCCTGGGGGTCCCTCTCCCAAAGCACCCTGGCTGGGTGCCGGCAGGCTGGGCGCCCCGTGGGAGCAGCCAGAGGCTCTCTCCTCTTCCCGCTCCCCTTGTATCACACCTCTGTTGTTAGCTAATTCTGCACACGCACACGCACATCACACGCACACACACACAAATAGCAGCATGTGGATCCAGCTGGGGGCACCCCCATGTCCAGGGGGGACCCTTCGTGCCTCCCCCCCTGCCCCCAAGAACAGGGGGTGAGGAGGGAGTGGTGGGCATGGAGGAGGCACACCAGGGAGTGCCAGTGCCCCCCAGCCAGGCGGTGGCTGTGCCCCAAGCAGGAAGGGCTGGAGGCAACTCCCCATGGGCACCAAGCTTTGGGAGGGGGTGCTGGCCCCCGGCGAGCTGCCCCGCAGCCACCACCTCTGCCAGCAGCACCGGCCGGCCACGGAGCACGCTCAGCTCTCTGCCTGGGGTACCCCCAGCGGGTGGAAACTGTCGGGGGGCAGGAGCAGCCTGCCCAGGCGGTAGAGCAGCCCTGAGTACCAGTGCACGCCATCCCCCTGTGCCCCTGGCCACCCCACCAGGCTGTGGTAGAGCCGGAGCGGCCAGAAGGCCAGCTGTGCCAGATGTTGCTCCTGCACCAGGGCAAAGCACGAGGCCACCACGCCGTCCACCACCAGCGTCCCATGGCGCGTCAGCGGGGCGTAGGCTCCCATGTCCCTCCGGGCCCGCACTCCCACCACCTCGGCGGGCTGCAAGCCGCCCTCCGCCGCTGTCACCAGCACAAAATGTCCAGGGCGCACATGGCTGGCAAAGGTGGGGCGGAAGCGGGCAGCAGGCGCCGAGGCGTTCTCGGCCACGAAGAGCAGGTGGGTGGGAGTCAGGGCCAGGCGCCGGGGCGGCTCCCGCGTCTCGATGACGTGGAAGGAGGTGAGAGCACGGGGCTCCTTGTCCAGGAAAGCCAAGAAGTCGCTGTAGATGGGCCTGCCTGCCCCGTCCATCGCCAGCACCCGCTGGCCTGGGCGCAGTGCCCACAGCGGCGTCCGAGCACCGTCCTCCAGCGTCGCCAGTGCCCGCCCTGGGAAGCAGCCCCCCGTCTTCGCAGCGGCTGAGTGCTCTGCGAGGGGAGAGAGAGGACAAGAGGGTTACCCATCTGCTAGACCCCGAGCATCACCCTTCCACGATGCACAGAGACCCTCCTAGGTTGCCCAGCTTTGCCCACCTGGAGTTAACCCTGCCCTGGCATCACCAATGCACACATGTCCCCTACACACCCCCAGACACCAATCCAACCACCCTGGGCACCTATTCACCCAGCCACTGTGTCACTGGGAGTGACCCTTGAGGGCTCAAACCACGTACGGCAGCACCTGCTCCCCGCTGTGCTGCCAGGGCATTGGGGCAGCTCTGCAGAGCCAGGTCCCAAAACCCACCTGACAAGCGGAGCAGGGCACAACCACAGTCCCAAAATGTGCAAGGCAGTGCCAGGGGGCACCTGAAGCTTGAAAGAGGGGAGGCAGAGCCCTGAGCCCGTGGCAGGCTGAGGAGCAGGGTGCCTGGCCACACTCTGCATGACAACTGCATCCCTGTCCCCTGCAGTGCTGGGCCTGGGTACCGCTGGCAAGGATGCTACAAGGAACAGCACAGGGTGCAGCGCCCTTCCCAGCACCGCAGCACCCTCCACCCCACACTGCAGCACCCTCCGCCCCACACTGAAGCCCTGCTCCCTTCTCCCACCTGCCAGCCAACTTCCCCTCTGAGCTGCAGGGTGATGTCACAGCTTGTGGCCATCATCAGGCAAAAGCCACCAGCATCCTGGGCAGGGCTTCACTAGTGACTGTCACATGGTAAAGCATCCAAACTCTCTGGGGCTTGTCCCCTGGGATGGTGGCACAGCAGTCCTACCCCACTTCAGATGAAAAGATGCAGCGAGTCACCAAGTGTCACCAGGGGCCCATCCTGGCACTTAGCAGGGGAACCCTGGCTTCTCAGGGAATAGTGCTCAGCTATCATAGCAGCCCTGGTCCCCAAGGCCCTAGCAACCCCCATCAGCCAGGGGCATCTCATCTAGGGTCCTACTCCTGGCCCTGCACAGTCCCAGCCTCAAGCTCCCAGCCCACCTCAGGGCCCTCTTCCAGCTCCCTCACCTAATCCCTGATGGCACTGCCCCCCATCGCTCCCCAGCTTTGGGCAAAGCCAAATCCCAGCCCCCAGGCCCATGAAGAGAGGCATCCATCTCTGGGACAGAATAGTTTTATTGCTCAGACGAGGTGCAGTGTTCATCCAGTGCCTGCCCCAGAGGGCAGGTCCCAAATCCTGCACCCTGCATCCCCGGGCAAGTGGCAGAGCCATGGGGAGGGGCTGGCAGGAGGGCAAGAAGGGTACCTGGCAGAAGCGAGGGGCACAGGCGCTGGGCATGGAAGGGTGCAGGGGGGAGCCAAGGAGACACAATACATACAACAGGCCACGCAGCCAACCGTACAAAAATAAAAGCCATTTACTAAGAGGCAGGGGCAGCCCGGCTGCCCTCTGTACACAGCTCCGGGGAGGGGTCAGGTTATGCACCCCACAGCCTCCACCACACACCCTTGGGCTTCCCACGGCCTCAGGGATAAATATGGGGGACCCAGAGCCCCGAGAAGCAGCTGTGGAGCGAGGGGGCTGTGGCCAGCCTCCAGAAGCCCTCCAGGGCCTCAGGGCCCCAGTCTGCTGCCCCAGGCACAGCATCCCTCTTTGGCTGGTCCAGGGGAGCATCCCAGGATTCAAGATCCTCTGTCCTCATCCAGGGGCACAGCCCCGTTCCTCTGGCCATCCCCCAAGGCTCTAGGGTCACGGTCCTCGCTTCAGAGCCTGGCCCCGCTCCTCTGGCCAGCCCCACAGGGCACCCCGGGGTAGGGGAGCCCCAATCCTTCGCCCGCGCTCTGTCCCTCTTCTTCGGGGGCGCGTCGCTCCCTCTCTGCGCCGCGGTGGCCCCGTCTCCATCGCCGGCCGGTGTTGGGCCCGTCCTGGCATCAGCACGGGGGAGCGGGTCAGCGTGGGGGGGCTGGCTGGCGTCTGGGGGGGTCGGGCCGCTGGCCACGGGCTAGGGCGGTAGGACAAGGCAGAGGGCGCTGGGAGCCGAGCCCCGAGGAGAGGAGACGCGGGGCAGCACCGAGCCCCGACCCCGCCGCGGCGCACGGGGCGTGGGCACGGTTGGGGGCACGCGTGGGGAGCCACAGCCCCCCCTCCCTGTGCGTGTGCAAGGGCTGCGTGTGCAAGGGCTGCATGTGCAAGGGCTGCGTGTGCCGGCGCGGTGCTCCGCTACGGGAGGTCCCCGCTGCTGGGGCTGCGTGTAGGTGCGGCCACCGAGGCTGCCTCTGCGCCCACGCACAGGCAGAGCCTGTCGCCCGGGCCTGTCGCGACACGGGCAGCAGGCGCTGCCACCCCCGTCCCTGTGCCGGTGTCCCGGTGTCCCGGTGCCGTGCGCGGGCCGCTGCTGCCCTCTGCCGCCCGCTCCGGCGGGACCGGCGGCTGCAGCATCCCGGGCTGCGGCCGGTCGCACCCCACGCAAGCCCGTCCCGGCCGTGGGGCAGCACCCCCGGCTCCACGCCGGCTGCTCCCCCAGCTCTGCTCCCCTCCGCAGAAGACGCGGCACAGCCCTGAGCTGAGCCCAGCGCATCCCGGCCCCATCCCTGCTTGGTTGATGCGGTGCCACGGATGCTGCTGCTGCCACAGCAGATGCTCGGGAGCAGCCCACGCTGGAGGAGGGCAGGGGATGGACGGGGCTGAGCGTGGGCAGATGGGCACTCAGGGACTGCAAGGGCAAGGGAGACGGATGCGAGGCTGCCCAGGGAGGTGGTGGAGTCCCCATCGCTGGAGGTGTTTAAAAAAAGAGTGGAGGTAGCCCTTGAGGCTGTGGTCTAGGGGTCAGGGAGATGTTGGGGTGAAGGCTGGACTTGATGATCCTAGAGGTCTTTTTCAACCATAACGATTCTATGATTCTATTATTCCATGATGGGCAGACTCAGGGGACAGGCTGGGGGACAAGAGGATATAGGGTGGGAAAAGGAAGGGGGTAGAGAGAGCGCGTCAGGCTGTAGGTCAGTGGGAGCTAGATGGGGAATTTGCCCCATAGCGCTGCTGGCTGCAGCTGTGTGACTCACTCCCCACCTGACCGTCTGCCCCAGATAGGGAAAGCAGGCTGCGAGAGCCAGTAACCCCTGGTAGCACCCCACCTGGCCAGGGTCCCTGGGCATGCTGAGCCCTGCTCACTGCACCCGCCGGCCTTACCTGACTTGACAGAGCAGTGGATGTGCGCCTTGGACTCGTAGTAGACCCAGTCGAAGCCAGCCTCCACGGCCAGGCGAGCCAACATGCCGTACTTGTTCCGGTCCCGGTCCGAGGTCGTGATGTCCACAGCTCGGCCTTCATAATGCAGTGACTCCTCTGAGTGGTGCCCATCCTCATCCCAGCCCTCCGTCACCCGCAGCTTCACCCCTGGCCACTGATTCATGACGGAGATGGCCAGGGAGTTCAAGCGGTCCTTGCAGCGCTGCAGGGCAGAGGGGCAAGTCAGGAAAAGCTTTTTGGAAGGGGCGGTTAGCTGCCTAGTTGGCAGGTTGTATCCCATCATGCTTCCACAAAGCCTCTTTGGGTTCTCAGACACTTTGGGGGCTGGTCCAGCAGAGGAAAAGCTGAGAATATGAGGTGCCTTGTCCATCCCGTGCCCCACAGATCATCCACAGCACCTGATACTGCACTGTTGGACACAGCGGCTCCCGAGGGTGTGCACCCCAACAGGGTACACATCTCCCTCCCAGTTAGGGGCTCATTGGAGAGCCTGTTGGGCAGCACAGCCTGGACTGGAGTGAAACACCCTCTCTGCTCGCTGGACACTCGCTCTGCCCCAGCTGCTCCCAGCTGGCAGGAGAAGGATGTGGGAGCTGAGACCCTGCTGCCTCCTGCTTGGGAGGATCCCCAGCAGTGTCCCTAGGCACAGATGAAACAACCTGCCCAGTCCTCGGCATGGCTCTGCTTGTTATCACTCCTCAAGTCCTGAGGCACAAGGACACAGTGCGGTGCCCACAAGCTGGGCAGCCCCACAGCTTCATCCAGCCTCTGCTCGTGTGGGAAATGCCAAACCTGCCCAAGAGCTCTGTTGTGCTGAAGCAGAAAGGATGTGGAGCGAAGCCCCCTCCACCTCTCCCCTCCACAAGGGCTGAAAAGGTGGGGCCAAGGAACAGTAGCAGATCCCAAAAGCTCCAGACGCGGTGGCCACAGAGGTCACACAAGCAAGGCAATTGCCCTGCCCTGTCCAGGACTGCGACACCCCCCCACCACAGTCCTCCCCAGCAAGCAAAGGGATGTCAGCCCCACTTGCCTGCATCACAGCCCTCCCAGCTTCTCTCGGTGCTGCCCACTCTCCCCCACAACACCTGCATCTCAGGGAAGACCCAAACCCCTTCCTGCTTGGCTCACAAAAGTACAGCCCGCATTCTGCTCCCTCCCCCTTCTCCAAAAAGGCTGAAGGAGAGCTAGAAAAGGTGTAGGAAAAGCAGTACGGGAGCTTCTACACAAAATCAGGTGAATGGACTAGGACTGTGCCGTCTGGAAAGAAGATGCTGGGGCATCCCGGAGAGTGCGATAAAATCAGGGCAAAGGACAGAACATTCATGGTCACGCATGAGGTCCTTCTTGGGACGTACTAAAAGAAATGACTGGGCAACAGCCTAGAAACCAGCCACTGCAGGGGACATGCTCACACGATGCCCAGCTCAGCGCGGAAACTCCCCACCACGAGATGTCGTGGGCTGTGAGACGCAGTCACAGTGAGCACGAGCCAGGGCTATAAGACCCAAGGCCGGCTACATCCCTAGGCTCAGAAATGCCTCAGCACTGCTTCTGCGGGGAGCTGTGTCCCTAGAATTTGGGTTCGTACCCTATCCTTAAGCAGCTGCTCCCCTCCTGGGGAGACGGGCATTTCTACTCTCAGGGAAACCGCACTTGGCAGGGTCTGGGCCCTGGGAAGGGCAGTGCCAGGCAGGACTTTGCCCCACATGGGGTGGGGGAGCACCTCTGCCCTCGTCCCACGCTCCCTGGGTGTGGGGAGATAAGCCAGGAAGGTGTTGGACAAACAGTTGCCAGGTGAGAGGAGGAGGAGGAGAAGGAGGAGGAGGGAGGGGAGTGACTTTTGTCCCTGTCCCTCACCACTATCGTGCCACTTGGCACACGGCATAAGCAGTTCCCAAGTTCCTCGGCCCCACAGAGAGCCTGCAGAGAAGGCCAGTAAGGGCTGGAGGTAGTCAGGGTGTCCCCGCTGCCTCCCTGCATCCCCAAGCCATCCCTCCAGGCAATCCCCTTGCCACTCCCACACCAGCGCCCCACTCTGGGCATCCCCCCTGCTCTCACTGCCAGCCCTTCTGCTCTCCAGGGCCACCCTGCCTGCACAGAGACCCTCCATTCCCCGTCCGCCAGGCAAGGACACCACATGCCACCAGGCAGGGCCACCCTTTCCTAGCGGGATCCACCCGGGGCTGCCTTGTCCCATCTATGTCCCTGTCCCAGCGCAGCCCCAGCCCCGGGGTCCCGCTTTCCCGTCCCTCCCGGCACAGGGCGCAGCTGCCTGCCCGGCGGGGAGCGCAGCGCAGCAGGGCCCCGGAGCACCCTGCCCCGGGCTGCCGAGGTGGGTGGCTCTGCCTTTGGTGGCCAGCAGGTGTCAGAGCACGGGCAGGGACCGGCAGGGACCGGCGAGGAGCAGGGACCGCCGGGCGAGGAGCAGGGATCGCCGGGCGGTGAGTGGGGAGCGATGGGCTGGGAGCAGGTCCCGATGGGCTGGGAGCAGGTCCCGATGGGCTGGGAGCATGTCCCGATGGACAGGGAGCATGTCCCGATGGACTGGGAGCATGTCCCGATGGACTGGGAGCATGTCCTGATGGACAGGGAGCAGGTCCCGATGGGCTGGGAGCAGGTCCCGATGGACTGGGAGCATGTCCCGATGGACAGGAAGCAGGTCCCGATGGACAGGGAGCATGTCCCGATGGACAGGGAGCAGGTCCCGAGGGACTGGGAGCAGGTCCCGAGGGACGGGAAGCAGGTCCCGATGGACTGGGAGCATGTCCCGATGGACAGGGAGCAGGTCCCGATGGACTGGGAGCATGTCCTGATGGACAGGGAGCAGGCCCCGAGGGATGGGAAGCAGGTCCCGATGGACTGGGAGCATGTCCCGATGGACTGGCAGCATGTCCTGATGGACAGGGAGCAGGTCCCGATGGACTGGGAGCAGGTCCCGATGGACTGGGACAGGCAGAGAGGGTCGAGGAGGGAGAAGGTATTAACGGGTGGGAAGCAGGCGTGGGCAGCAGCAGCAGCAGACAAGGAGCTGGCACGGATGGGCAGGGAACAGGTAACTATGAGGAGGGAGCAGGCAGGGATGAGCAATGACAAGCAGGGAACAGGCAGTGATAGGCAAGGGCAACGAGGTGGGGATGGGCAGGGAGCAAGGCACAGGAGGCAGGGAGAAGAGAACAACGGGCAGGGATGGCGAGGGATGGGCAAGGAGCAGGTAGCAATGGGCAGGGAACAGGCATGGGCAGCGGGAAGCAGGCACAGATGGCCAGGGAGCAAGTAGGGATGGGCATTGCCTGCTCAGGGGCTCTGCTGCCTGCACAGACAGCGAGGCAGGGACCAAGAAACCCATGAGTAGGGGCTCTCTGCAGGCTTTGTGCTCACCAAGGGTTGCAGGGAGAGCCCACCTTCTCCGCACACACAAGCCAGAGGGGCTACAGCATCCTCAGGGACCAGGGTCACCATGCCTGCCTGTGTGGCATGGTCCTCCTCCTGCCTTGGGGGTGAACACAAAGTCTCACAGGGTGACCGCAAAGATGTGGAAAATGCCACCGTGGCCCACAGGCTCTGCGGGGCCCAGGCTGGAGTGGAATGTCCAAGCTCAGCCATGTGGCACCGAGCCCTGGTCATGGCTCAGCAGCCCCAGCACTGTTCTGGTGCCCAGCCAGGAGGCTGAAACCCATGCAACAGGCATATAGCAGGGTCTAGGGGGAAGCCAAGGGGTGACACTGTGTGAGGGGGGACAGAGCTTGTTCCTGTAGTGTCAGAGGTGACTGGGCACACCCAGGCCACATGCAGGACGGTGCAGCACCATGAGCTGGGTGGCTCTGTGCTGTCCCATGTACCTCACAGTGGAGACCTTGGGGATGTTGGGCTGAGCTGAGATGTTTTCCCTACTGATCAACATTGGCATCTCCCTTCTCATGTCCAGACTTGGGGCAGGACCACGTCCTGCGAGGGAAGCCAAACCCCTTTAGGGAAGGCAGCAGGTCTGGAAGGAAAGGCACAGCAGCAATACAGGGAGCACAGTCATGAGGGACCCCAGGGCCATGTCAGGGGAGGTATGCAGGACACTCAGGCGTGACCACAGTCTCAGCAGAGGGGCTGTGGATGGAGTGTGCTTGGCCACAGCTTATCCCCATGTCCAGAGCCTATCTAGGAGAAGAGGACTCCCATTAGCATTTCTCCACATCTATCCCAAAGGTTTATCCCAAGGTCTTCATGAGAAATTCCTCACCAGTGCTAGGATGATCTCCATGCCAGCTGGGCCAACAGTGGCTGAAAGGGGTGATGGCTCAGGCAGGGAAAGGCTTGGGTTTGGGACTCCATGGGGGCAGGGGGCCAGGGGCCTGGGACATTCCTGGGCCAGGCTGTGAGGCGGGCTCTGCCTCCAGCCTTATCTCAGCACCTCCGAGTGGGACCAGTGAGAGCAAACACACTGGAATTCTTGAGGAAGATGAAACGATAAAGGAAAGGCGGGCAGAGAGCAGCACTACCCACCCCCCCAAGCAGGCGGCATCTTCCGGCTGCCTGGGACACCCAGACCCTTGGACTTGGGGAAAGAAAACAGGTTTGAAGTGAGTCAACAGCAGTAAAAGCCAGTGCACTGGGGGAAGGGACAAGGAGTTGGGTCAATGGCCTTTCCCAGCCCATAGCAACACAGGGTATGGTGCTAGAGCCAGAGCTTCAATGTCTGGGGGCGTCTCCCACAGCCAGGGGCCAAGAGCAAGCCCAGAGTGCTGTGGGACAGCAGCAAGCTACCAGAAGTCATGTCACCTCCATAGCAATGGGGATAATACCCTGCAGAGCTGCCCAAGGCACCATGGTACCCATCTGTGTATGGACATGTGGTGGCCAGGGACCCTGCTGGGCTAAGATCCCTCACTTGGGCACCCCAAGAAGACCAGAGAGCTTCCAGGTAGCTTGCCAGCAAGGCAGTGGGACAGCAGGAAATGTGGGGCTGGCAGGTGGGACACGGAGCCCCTCCTCTTCCAGGGGTGCTGAGGGGCACCGGCTGGGTTAGGGCAGGTGGTGGGAGCACTCTGAAGAGCAGATGCAGTCAGGAGCACTCTTCTGCCTCCAATTCAAGCAATACGACGCTACCCACTTCCCCAGCGCATGGATCAGTGGAGCTCACTGCTCCCTCAAGTATCCCTGAAGCTGTTGCCCAGAAGATGCAGGCTCTAGCCCAGCCCCAGGGCTCCAGTCACCAGCAACCACAACTTGTGCAACTCCCCAAGCTTGGTGCTGCCTCACAGGGTGTCTCGCTCCCTCTGCTGCGGTCCTCAGACTGAGAACCACCCTGGACCACGGCCCCTGCCCCCAGAGACCTGCCCCTGGGGCACGCAGGGTTGCAGAGCTGTCAAGCCAGCAGCCGAGCAGCTTCTCGTCCCGCTGTTACCAGTACCTCGGTCAGAAACCACGGCCAGAGCCCCGCTTAGCGCCTGACAGCAGAGCCACCCACGCTCACCCACCTGCCAGCTCCAGATCGGGGGATGCAGCAGTCAGTGGGGCAGCCCCGGCTCCCCCCCAGCCTCCCCCGGGAGCTCGCTCGGGCTGTGACCCAGTGCTGAGGCTGGTGGCCAGGTTTCTTAGCAAGGCCGTGCGGCTCCTTATCTGCATTCCTGAAACCCTCAGGCATTCTCCTGGCAATATTAAAACACAGAGTAACCTTCGTCCAGCATCACCCCCGGCTCCGCTGCCGTCCTCTGTCCCCCCCACCCCTCCTTCCCGCTGGCTCAGGGCACTTGCAAGCTGACTGCAACAGGACGTTTGCAGTAACAGGTTGTCCCCATCCCCGAGGGCAGCAAGCTGAGGGCAGCCCCCGTCGGGCACCCTTCACCATCCCACCACATGGTGAGGCGCGCAGGAAGAGGGGACACTGAGGCACGGCACAAGGTTTCGGCAGCAGAGCGGGGACAAGAGCAGCGAGGATGCTCCTGGAGCCCGGCTTGCAGCTCTGCCTGCTCCCTTCCCCCCAGCACCCCGGCCTCTGCTCTGTCGCTCGGCTCCAGCGGGCAGGCTGCCTGCTCTGCCAGCCGGGGCAGGGGCAGGATGGGTGCAGCGGGGCAGGGTGCTGGGGAACAGCGCGGCACAGCACCGCCGGCTCCGAGGTGGTTTAAGCGGGATGCTGCCAGCTCAGGGGTCAGCGGGACACGGGTTGGGGGGCAGCAGGGCAGGTTGCTGCCAGCTCGGGGGGCACAAGAGCACACCCCGGGGTGCAGCAGGCACGGGTGGGTGCCGCAGGCTCCGAGAGGCAGCGGGGCAGGGGCTGCCCCAGCAGCAGGGTGCCGTGCCAAGGCGCAGCGCGCTGCCGGCTCCGACGCGCTTAGCCCGAAAGAGGCAGAGCTCTGCAGCGCCCGGCGAAGGGAGATGCCCGGCGCTGGGCACCGGGATGCCCGGGGCCAAGACGGGGGAAGCCGCAGCGCCGGGTCCCCCGTCGCTGCCAGGAGAGCGGGGCTCTCCACCCAGGGCAGCCCCCCGGTGCCCGCAGGTGCCCGGCGCGGCGGTAGTAGCGAGTGGGCGGGCGGCGGCGGGGGCCGTACCTGGGTCATGAGCCGGTCGGCGCCGGTGTTCTCCTCGTCCTTGAAGATGATGTCGGGGTTGTAGTTGGGCGTCAGCTCCTTGAAGCGCTCCGAGTTCCGCGCGATCTTGCCCTCGTAGCGGCCGCTGGCCCCCAGCGTCTTCTCGGGGACGTTGGGGCTGAACTGCTTGTAGGCGAGGGGGATGAGCTTGCGGGGCGGGCGGCGCCGGCTGCCCCGGGCCCCTCAGGGAGC
>JAVSBS010020923.1:0-25208 GCA_033124195.1 Coracias cyanogaster
GGTGCTGGGGATCAGCTTTCCTGCTGTTTTCACGTTTACTGAGCGAGGGGAGAAGGATGCAGAGCGAGTCTCACTCACAGGGAATCTTTATCCCCAGAAAAGGTTCTACCCCGGGGAGCGGCTGCTACCCCGGAGCGGGCGCTGAAGGATGCGGCGTCCAGAGGAGACACATACAGAGGAACAAACGCAGCGAGCACGGGGCGGGGGGGAATAAATGTGAAGAAATAGAGTCTAAAATGTAGCTGTACCAGCATCCCTACTGCCCAGGCGACGTGAGAATCCAGCTGTGGGGAAAGAGCCCTCTCCCCTATTTCGGTTACACGGATGAGCGAAGCTCTTGCACTTGACCTTTGTGTCTAAATCATCCTCGGAACAAGGGCGGGGGCTGGTGAATTCCTCTGGGAAAGGGGCAGATCCTGCAGGGAACGAGGCGAGTGTGGTCTGACGGCGGCAGCCCCGGGAGAGGGGGAAGGAGCCGGGGGGAGCGGGGAGAGGCGCGGGGCGATGCGGGCACGTCCAGCGGGCCCTGCGCTTGCGGGGAGCGGCCCTTCGGAGGAGAAGCCAGCCCAGCCTCCGCTGCAAGAAAGCCCCGCACGCTGGAAGACTTTCTTTCCAGTTTTCGATGGCGGGGAGAGGGGTGCAGTCAATGCTTCCTTCCACGGTGGGGTAAAAAATCGGCTTCGTAGGCAACGCTGTCGCGTTGTTCCCGTCAAGAAAGGGTTAAGGCAGTGGCAAAGCCCCACTTCTTCGCTTGTGAAAGGAGGAAGAGGGTCTCCTCCACCGACGTACCTGGCCCCTGGCTGGGCAGCCAGAAGCAGCCCTGCACCATCATCTGCTGACTGAAGTGCTGAAATTCCCTCGGGGGAAAAAAAAAAAAAAAGGCGAAGGAGGGAAAGCTTCTGCCTTTATTTGTGAGGACTCTTATCCTGTGCATGGCGGGGGGGTGGAGGGGAGGGGAACGAAATGTATTTAAAAAAAAAAAAAAAAAAAAAAAAGGAGAAGGAAGGAAAGAGAGAAAGAAAGAAAAAGATTTCTCAGCACGTCTGGGACAAGCCTGCCCCAGCACGGATGCATTCAAAATGTCGGTGCTCACCGAGGGCTCTGCCGGGATCCCCGGGGAGGGGGGCTCGGGGCCGGCGGAGGTGCGGGGCAGGTCGGGCGGCCCCCGGGGCCGCGCCCGGGAGCAGGGCGGGGGGGGCTGGGGGAACGGCCGGCTCCGAAACCGTTAGGTTGTCTCCTACCGCTCCTCTCCCCGTGCTCTTCCTGTCCAAATATTTTTAAATTTACGCGCCTTAAATAACAGTCTGATTTTATTTAGTTAGTTTCCTCCGCGGGCTCTTGCCGCCGCTTCGCCCCGGCCCCCGCCGGCAGGGCCCCGCGCATCGCCCCGCGCATCGCCCCGCGCATCTCCCCGCGCATCGCCCCGCGCATCGCCCCGCGCATCTCCCCGCGCATCCAGCGCCCGCTCTGCCCACCCCGCCACCTTCCCCGGCCGCCGCAACTTGCGCCGCGCCGCTTTTCTTCTTCTTCTTCTTCATGTTTGTTGTTTTGGTTTTTTTTCCCCCTTTTCCTTTCCCTGCCTTTCCTCCCTCCCTCCCGCCGCCCGCCGGGCCCGGAGCCTCCCCAGCAGCAGCCTCGGCAGCCCCCGGCCGCAGTGAGTACACGAAGGGGACCCGCGTCTTGCCGGGGGGGGGTTTATGCCGCAGCCCGGGGCTCTCCTCCCCCCCACCCGCAGATTGCAGCGATGCAGAAGCATCTTTTTCCCAGCGCGGCCCACGCAGAAGACAAAAAAAAAAAAAAAATAAAAGGAGCAGGTTTCTCGCCAGGTTTCCTTAAAAAAAAAAAAGAAAGAAAAAAATAGGAAGGAAGGTGTATCTCCAAGCCAGAGCTTTTCAAGAGCTTTTGCTACATTTGAAAATTACAGCCAGGAGAAAGAGAAGGAGAAGGGGGGGGTCTACGTTTCTTGGTTGCAGTGTGACGGAGGCGAGGGAATTGCCCTGGGATGTAAACCCCACGGCACCTTTCCGACGGCCAGATGTGCCCAGCCTTGCTCTGCAGACCCAAAATACTGAGCCCCACTCGGAAAAAAAATTAACTTCTGCCCTGGCACTGAGTGGTAAAATGGCTTCTTGCAATTTGAAGAAGCTCTAAGTACAAATCAGCAGGGGCAGTTTAGGGTGCTAAAGGTTCCTGCCTGTCATCCTGGACCTTTTTTTCCCGACACGTTTGAATTCCCTTTCAGCACAGTATGGGTTAGAATTGTGCGAAGTTCATCTTAAGGAGCTACGAGGAAGAGAACTCTCCTATGCTGGACACTTCACAATAACCCTGACCTTTCACTGGGGCTTATCCTAAAAGATAAAGTCCTACAGGGACCGCAGGGAATTGGGCAAGGCACCTGCAAAAGCCTAAATGAAATGTCTCTATTTTTAAACTAGTGCTAAAATGGCTTCTGAATCCCACAGAACAAGGGGCACCGGGAGGGCTAAAGGACAAAGTCCAGAGCTCGCTGGCAAAATTCAGTTTGACACTCCAAGGACCTCGAGATAATTTCCTCAGCCCCAGAAGGTTTTTCTGCCCTTAGTCCAACCAGCACTGCTGAAAGCCAGGCTGCCAAAAAGGGTAAATTCCCTCTGAAAGAAACTGAATCAGCCAAAAGTATAATCAGCTTTTCAGGGAAGTACAAGACCACTGAACCCTGTTTCCAGTTGCATTTCTTTGTTCCTCTGTAACTGCTTTCTGATATTTGCAGAAGTAATTAGGAGGGCCACTGGTATTTATCAGGATTTTAAATAAAAAGCTGCATTCTGTGTAGGGAGCATGAAAGGTTTTGCTTCGGTGTGCAGCCACGAAAAGGTTAAAGCCAATTCAGCAGCTCCTGGTGAAAGTTTTCCTTCAGCAGACAGTGCCTATCAAGATGGTCTTTCTTTCCCCGGTTGCACCCTGAGAGCAGGAAACGGGGCAGCATTTCTATGGGCACAGAGCCCTCTGCACTCCTCAGTGTTAAGATGATTATCAACACAATGATATTTTAATGAACACTTTTACACACGGAGCCAATGAAGGTTTAAAGGAAAAGATACTGGCACGGCACAGACCACAATAAAATGCGATGCCCTGTAGGAACACGGAGTATTCCAAAGCTTTTCAAGAGTTTGACCCTAATGAAGCACAGGACCAATCCTGGGTACACATCGCATTTATATGCGGAGTAGACTGCAGGCTGGAGTAAGGGCTTCTGCTAAAGTTAATTGTAATTTGCTGGTGAGGGAGGATCGCACACTTAGGCCTTCAGTTATGAACATCTATTCTGATGGAAATAGAGACACTTGGCTACACTCTGTCAAATCAGGAGTGCTTTCTGCTTCAGAGGTGTTACCAGCCGGGTGACCTACCACCAGCTGAACATATCCCTGCCAGGTGGGACCCTATTGATCCATCACGAACTTTTGCTTATATTTCGTAATGCTGGAGAACAGGCAGAGAAGATTTTCAGTCCACACTGGTTAGAATAGAAGCAGGCCTGGAAACTGAGCTGCTAATTGCAAACGCTTTCCACAGAACAGACATTTTTTTTTTTAATTTTCTGAAAGGAGAAGTACTTTTCACAAGTACACTCTAGAAAAAACAGCTTTGTATCTGGACATACCATAGTCCTTGAGGGTGTGACTATAGGTACACAAACAAAGCTGTATTTAATCTCTCTAAGGGAATTTTGTGGAGAACATCTGTGGAAGAGAAAAGTGTATTTGTTTCACGAGCACTGTAACTTTTAATTGTATCACCTCCTTGCACCAACATATATGCTCCAAATAGTGTGATGCCTGTGGCTTTTTCAGATGTAGTTTGTTTTAGCTCCCGCAAAATAAGGGCTGCAGACAAAAAGCTGTGCTACACCATGATACATTCACAGCATTCACAATTCAGCACTGCGTGCATATATTGGAGCGAACGACAATTTCCTTCCTGTATGAGCATTTTAATTTATAGAAACATACTGTTTTGTATAAAGAAGGTAGTAGATAATTAACTGTATTCATTTAATCTAATTATAGGCCTCTGAGGCAAAAAGCTGACACTTTTCATTGTGGTATATTCAGAGAAGTTAATTGAAAAAACATTGCAGCCACAAGGCATAACATGCCCATCATATATTTGATACTAATTCTTTTCTGAAAAATGGGATGAATCTGATGCTCGCTAGAGATAAGGATTACTGTTACTCACCCGAGTAAGGCAAAGTCTGGGGAAGCTCGTTATGCAATGCTGCAGTGCACTGCAATATCTCTGCAATTCCAGAGCTAACCACAGACGACTTAATTTGCCAAATTGTGAGATGGTTTTGTAATGTACACAAGTATCTATTATAAATTAAGAAATGATTGAATGCCTTTTTAGCTGGGACGTAGGTCAAAATCTGAACAGGGATCTCCTTCAAGAAGCAATAGGTCGATGTATCAGTTCCTAGCTCTGTTTAATCTTCAGGAGGAACCAAGCAGTAACAGCAGCCTTACCGCCAGGAGTTGTTCTTAGGAGTGTAATTTGTGTTTCTAAGCTATCGGGATGACAGACAGATAACTAGACAGCGAGTCAACACTTGCAACCTGCAAGTATACAAAAATAAATGTATGTCAGACCATTTGCAGTTTCAGAGTAGTTTTTCCTATCACCTGATACACACCAACAATCTACTGACAGCAGTGCTACTTTCATTCTCAAAAGGAAAGTAAAGCAGCTCAGCTCTGCAAAGCTTGCCTGCCAGTGGACAGAGAACCCGACAGAGCAAACATGCTGGCTGTGGGGAAGCATTGGCCATTTATGCTAGAGCAACTTCACCTTGCAAACTGAATCATCGTGTTAGAGGCAAAGGTCACTGTTTCCCCCGACTTTGTCACTGGCAGAGAGTGACTCTGGTGTTTCTGGGGCTGCAGCAGTACCACAGGGCAGGACCCTTCCCACTCCACCTCCAGCTGCTGCACTCCCTGGCTCCTGCTCCAGTGACCTCCGCTTCTGCCCTGCCCATGGGCACGCAGAGGGCACCCAGCACACCCAGCCCTCTCCATCTCTCTTCCCGTGTCTCCAGGTGCTGTTGCACCGGGCTGGTGGGAGAAAAAATTGCAAAGGCAGCACTGCTCATCCCTGTGGTGATGGTGCAAGCCCTCGTAGATGACAAACACCCAAGGCGAAAGGCCATCGAGCCAAGCACAGGGCCTTGCTTTGCTCTGCCAGTGAGAGGCATTGCTGGCAGCCCTACCTATAATTTTAAAATTACTTAAAATATTTTCGAATGTATTTTGCAGAAGTATTTTTTCTACTGTGGTTAAAAAAGCAGCATATTGTGCTTTAGGCACTTCAGATGTTGGTTAATAAAGTCAGAGGAAGCCTGAAAAGTAAACAGACAGTGACATGCGGTCACCTTAACTTTGGAGCTCTGGCTCAAGAGATTCAGAGTATTTGATAAAGAAGCTCTCTAACAAGAAAAAGAAGTGTGGCTATAGATGCTAGCCATACCCGATTCCTGTTCCTCTACCATTACAGATAAATCACAATTTGCATTGATGCCTGACTCAAAGTTTCAGCCTATTCTTAGACCTCAGTCTGCACTCACACTCCTTCTCTCCCTTGCTGTTTGTAACTAATCTCCCTTCTGCCTGGCTCCTGCCCTCTCTTCCTCCTCTGTCCTGTTTTCAGGTAACTACCAGCTCTTGCTCTTCCACGTTCTGTTTATCCATCCCTCCATTCCCTGGCTCCTGCCTTCACACTCTATTTTAATCTCTTAGTTTCCTTTTATTAATCTATCTGCACATGCACCCTCTTATTTTTTCTTAATTATTTCCCCTGGCATTTTATCTCCATTATGCTTATTAACCTCCTTGCCTAATAAATCATATCCTTTCCCCATTGCCTGGCAGAGTCTCATTATGTGTACACGTATAATTTTTTTTTCCTAGTTATGCAGAACTGCTTCCACAACTGATTTCTATCCATGATGTCCTAGTTGGCCTAGGAAAAGTCCTAGCACTGGTCAGTAATAGCTGTCTCCCTGGCACCTACTGCCTTAATCTCCTCCTTTTGCCTCTCACTTTCTGCTCCCTCCCATGCTCCGCTGGTTAGAGGCTTCCACCCAAACTCATCTGCATTATCCATCCTCCTTTTCTGACTGCGTTAACAGCAACAGAAGGGAGATGATGCGCGTAGCAGGGGTACCTGGACCTCACAGACAGCAATCTCTTGGGAACGCAGGAGGAGAAATTGCAGAGAAATGCTGCTTGGTCCTCACTGCCTCAAGCAAAGAGCCTGCTCGGTTGCTCTGTGAAAGATCTGCACATGGTGCCTGCATGCCATACAGCAGCCGAACGCAGAACGGGCTCCGTCAGCATAGGCTGATCTTCGGAAAATTTAGCTGCCAAAAGCTAACAATTCTTAACCAATCATGTGCAAACTGAGATTTTGTGGAGACTTATAACCTTGTTACATTTGGATGCACATCTGTGAAACCACAGTCACAGTGCTGCCAAATTCCAAGTTGCTGCTCAGAAGGTACATGGGTGAAACCAGACCAGTGATGGTGTTCCCTTTCAAATTCTGTCTGTAGAGAAATGGGGATACTGATACTTCTGAATGAAGCAACTGGATTATTATTTTTTAGTATGGGCAAAATATTTTTTTAACCTTGTTCTTGAAAATGACTACAGTGGTTTAGCTGGAAACTGCCAAAAATTAAACCTGGGGCAGATGCTTGGCTTGGAAAATACCTGCCCAAATAGTTACAACCAGCTGAAAACAAGATGTTATTATGAAGCACTGGACAGCATTAAGCAGAGCAGTTCCACGACTTTGGCCTAAATGTGGAAGATTTTTAAGTGAGCTGTAATGAATTTCTTAGTAACAACTTTGTTGAAATAAGTAGAATTCAGTCAGATTTCACATTTTTGGGTGAAGACATTTCCTCTAAAAACAGAGGTTATGATCCAGAGTGCTCTGATGTAAAGGGGGAGAGGGAGGAGTGTGCCGAGATTGAGACTGGGAGCACTGGGACTGAGGGCTGGAGCAGTTTCTTTGGCAACAAAACCAACCTGAAAGATCTACAGAAGTGCAGAAGTAAATGATCAAAAAGCATTCTAGGGAGGTGAAACTGTACGGAAGCAGGGGCTAAAAGGAATTGCTTCCAGTGGGAGAACATCAAGGCAGCAGAAATTTAAGCCCAAATATTTTGTTAGCTCTGGGGTTCTTAACTGCCCTGGCTGTGCTCTGCATGTGCTGATGGATTTAACCCACGGAGGAAAGCAGGTCCCCTGGTCCCCACACCCCGTCAGGGCAGCTCACCTTCACAAGCCCCAGCACAACCTACCGGCCCCCAAAGGTGCTCCTCATCTCCCCTGGCTGACTGTTTGCCGCCTTAGATCAAACTGAAAACTAAGGCAGTTTGGGAGCTGCTCTCCGTGTCGAAACCACCCTTTTCTGGCAGTGGTGATGCAGGAGCAGCAGGTTGGACGGCCGAGGGTATAACCTGTTCCAGTCACCCGACTTAAACGCTCCGCCGCCTCCTCGCTGGAGATGTCAAGAGTAGGTTCATGGCAACGGCTGCAGCAATTGCTGCTGGATGCTGCTCTGCATTTAAAATTGTCACTCCGTTCCTCTGCCATGCAGAGTCACAGGAGTCCTTTCCAATATGCAATGAACTGCCTGTTAACTTGCAAATACATTCTTTTTTTTTTTTCTATAAAATTAATACTTTAAAATTATTTTAGCAGATCTAACAGGCTGTCTGTCACTTAATGTTTGCCTAAAAGAAACATTCTAGCTTGAAAAGAAATTAATTCAGGAAGTCCCGTGGCCTTTGTTTTGCAGGAAGTCAGAGGGGATGCAAATGGTGGTCCCTCTGGCCACCTCACCTCTGTCACTCTCTGGTTGTCTAGGATTTTAACAGCAAAGTGACACTAACGCTGTAAACCTTCTGTGCGGCTAAAATACAGAGATACCTTGCACAGCCTATGTTTGAAGAAATTTAGCTGCATTTAAGCAAAGCGCTTTATGTTAATGATCATGATGATACAAATGATGGTCAAAATGGTGACTTGTGACAACACTGCATGGAGAACAATATGAAATTAAAACTACTGTAATAATAATAATTATTATTTTAAAAAATCTGTTTTCATAAACACCAAGTTGAAAATGCTTGCTAGGTGCTGTTGCTTGGCATACAAGTTCTTTCGCTTTTCTCAAAAGTGCACGTGTCCAACATGTTTAGATTTCTCTTCAAGTTTAAGATGAAGCCTGAGCTGGCAGTGCTTCGTCCTGGGACCACTGCAACACTGACATAAGGTACCTTACTCCTCGTGGCACTTTTTGCTCAGCACCTTCTTCCATTTGATACAGTTTCACCTTTTTTTTTTTTTTTTAAAGCAGGAAAAGTAAGGTTTAAGGATAGCAGAAAAATTGGCCTGACAACACGATCTAATGAACCACAAAGCAGCCTTCAAAGAGAAAAAGTAGCAGGAAGTTCTTTCATACCAGGTATTAAAAATAGACTGCACCAAGTCCTGGAATGTGCACAGCAGTTATGTAACGATTTTTCAGTGACATGCATTAGGAAATATTCTCAGTAAATGTTTTTACTTCTGAACACTGAGTTTACTTCTCTAAAGTTTGGAAATTCTTCATATGGATGCTTCTGAGAATTCTAAAATTATAATGTCCATTTGAATAACCTATCAATTAGCAAGCCACATAATGACACCATCTAATGATACAATTGAAGTATTTGAATTTAATATATCATTTTCATAATGGTACAAGATGAGACACACGATGGAATCCAACTTTTTTCCCCCACAACTTAGACTTGATTTATGTCTGACAATGTAGTAATTTTGCACTGGAGGCACCAAAAGAGAGAAATCAGCATAGGTACATATCTTAAATAATAAGAATACCAGCTATTGTGGAGCACTGAGAAGCCTTTCAGACGTTTCAAAAAGGTTTCCTTGTTATTAGGTGACTTTTATACAGGGGAAGCACCTGTGAAGGACTGAGAGGCGCCAGAAGAGCTATATCCAGCTTCTCTCATACTGAGGAAACTAAATAGTAAAGGAGTTTGAAGAACATCTTCCTCAGACTTTGCCCCAGAGATTGAGGAGCTCTCCCAGAGATCTAGGCTCTGGATCTTTGCAGTATAATTTGAGAAGGTAATAAAGGAGATGGAAAACAATTAAAGTTTAACTTCTGGATTTTCACAGTCCCATTGTTTTCTTGGATTACTTAATGCACAGAACAAATCTGTAGCATTGACTGCCTATAGCAAGATGATCATACAAGGAGAGCAACATTACATTCTTGTCTGCCCAAAACCTTGTTTGCCTTTTCTTAACTTGACTGTTAAAAGACACAAGCCCTACCACAGCCTTTAGACTTCCATGGCCACTGTGAATTTATCACTAACATTATTAATTTCAATTGATACTTCAAAGACAGCAACATTCCCTAATGTGAAGGCTCCCACACCTCTCCCACCGTGGCTAGTACCTAACTAAAACACAGCACCAGTATTTCCTGGGCTGCCATGTATCAAGATGTACCCAGAAGCAGAATTACAGCCAGTTTTCATCACCCACTTGTGCCAGTGATGGAGAGGGATAGGAAGCATTATGGTGGGTGAAACTCTGCCCACATTTTGGCTCCTACTAGAAAATTTTTCCCAGTTCATATAATGGAGATTAAATACCAAGAGATCCTAAATGGTCAGATATGACCATGGTAAAGCAATATGAGTCTTCTAAGATGAGTAGAATTCCACTCTTAGTGTTGAGTCTGGCTTTCCTGAGATGTCTTTAAAATATTTTCAAAGTTAAAAATGCTTTTTGTGGAGGAAGTGAAGCTCCATGCTGTCCTGTTTGAGACTGCAGAAAATCTTGACCAAGGTACAATCAGATAAAACATCTGATTTATTTTCTCTCCTTACTGTTCTGCAGAATGACAGAATTTAAAAATCCATATTTGATTGTGAAAAAAATGTACTATGTTCAAAATATTTCATTTTGGAAAGATACATAAATAATAAAGGCAGGAGAACAAGTTCGCCTTTTGTAAGGAACCAGTTTGATAAAATATTAAGGAACATCTTAACTGGCAGTCTGAAAGAAAATGAAATAGGGCATACTGAATCCATGTCAAAAATCAGTGTTAGAAGAAGGAGGAAGTGAGATGAAAGTTCTGCTTTTCAAAATGACAAACATGATTTTTCAAGATCAAGGTGTCTTTAAGACCATAAACTGGAAGAAAAGCAGATTAAATTATCAATAAATTCATTTGCTTCTAGATGCTGTTATACAAATATATTTCTGGGAATCCAGTCCCAAAAAAGCAACTTGTGAATAAGGCAATACTTATTTTTCTACACTGATATATATGCAAAGCTCGAGCTGTTGATGAGAGAAGGAGCAGTTTCATGCATAGGACGCAGAAGTGCTCCCAGTTACAGGAAGGCTCATCATTCAGTCTGATCAGTTTACATGACATTCTGTATTTTCTTACATATTTTATGACTATTGTCATATAAGCAATAATGCCTTAAATCAGCCTTTGTCCATTGTGAGGAAGGGACATTTCAGAGCAAATAGAGAATTACTGTAGGCTGTGCCTCACTCGGTCACTTGTGAACACTCCGGAGTTTTACTATGTAAACCCACTGACTTTTCATATGCTGTTACTGAATGGGATATTCAAAGTCAACATTGCAAATGGAGTTGTAAATGAAAGCTTTTATTTTGGCTGAATTTTAAACCTCGTCTTTTCTGTCCCTAAACAAATATGGAAAATCTCGCATGTATATTCAGAAAAAAATATTCCTTATTTTTCCATTGCTGTTATTTTACTTGCAATTTTCCTTTTGTTCACATACCTTTATTCTCTTCATTAAAGTTGCTGATGTGTTTAAATTAATAAGTCCTATTATTATATCCATAAATGGGGCAAATTTGAGATCACCAATGAAAACCAAAGCAAAGCTCTGCACCATATTTTCATCCACTTTCTGGAAAGGCAGGGATCATCCTGTAGCACCGAAGGTTATAGCCTCCCATGGTGGGAAGAAATTCTGAATTTTACACTGTTTGCTGGCCACATACAGCAGAAGAATGGACAATATCACATGAGCTTGGGACAATTAACAGGATGCCTTTAGAATATTTTTATGATGTTAATCTTATTTTGCTTAAGCCAGCATTCCCCTTGAGAGGAAGAGAAATGATACTGAGACAATTTATCCTTGCAGATTAAGTGTATGGTCTATTTCCCAAGCATTTAATTTGGCCATAGCAACCTGTGTAACTCTGATGAGTTGTCAGAAAGTGACAGAGAAGAGAGACGAAGTTCTTTAGAGGTGGCCAGTAATTTTAAAGGGATAAAAGGCAATGGCTGGCATGACTGCTTGTGTCCAAGTGAAGCTTCTTCTAAACAGAGTAAGGGAAAATCAAGTGATTTTCCCTCACCAAAACTCATGCCACTTGACGTCTTTCTGAAATGTTTGCTGAAGGGGAACAGTGGGCTGGAACAGGAGACTGAGAAAAGAAGTCAGGCTTCATATGGCAAAACCCATATGAAATAAAAGAAAAAAAGTGTAACATTTTTTACTTGGCATGACAGATAAGTTCAAGATTTGGAATATAAATTTGGGGTAGGAATTGGGATAGATGGACCTGCTCAAATCTGAGCTGTCTAGTCGGAAGACAGCTGTCTCTACCTTCCTGAGCACAGGTAGGTCTGTTGCAAAAAGGCCAATACATTAGGTTCCTATTGCTTCCAAGTCAGTGGGTCTGAATTTGACCTTTCACAGTGTTTGTCTTTTCTTTTTTAGCTCCGGCATTCTAGGAAGTGTTTCCACGTGCGTACCCCTTGTCTGAGTCCACTCTTGGTGTGTGGGCCTCCACGATTAAGCAATCCTGGCTCCTTAACCCATGGCCCCCAACTTTCCCAGCCTGCTGCCTTGGTTCTTCTCCCACAGCCATAAGGATTTCAGCTTTTCAAACTCTGGTTTGACTCAGTCTGTCAACACAGTAACTTATATTCGGCATAAAATCTTTTTGGGAACAGAAAGGTATAATTTTATAGTTAAATACATCCTGTTTTTCTGGGAAAACTTAAAGGCAGTGGATAGTGGAGACAGATTAGGATTTGGGGTTTTATTAGGCTCTCAAGGAATCTCCCTGTGAGTACACTCTGTTTCATTGGGAATATTTATTGTTCAGGAAACAACACCTAAAATTTTCCATGCCACGAGAGAATTCTGCAGAATCCTACAGAAGAAGGTGGTGTATCATGCCAAAGAAGACTTCCACTAGCCTCTTCACTACCTGTAATTATGTATCCTTCTCCACAAAGCAGGCAGCTGTAAGCAAACACTAATAGGGAATTACTCTTTGGGAATGGGACACAGACGTTTTAGTTATAGGGAGCAGAAGACAAGAATACAAATCTGGAATGGATAAAATACTCATCCTGGTGCATTTTGAAGATAATCTGCTCCCATTTTGTGACCACATCCCAGAGATTACTTATTTTCAGAGAATTACCTTCCACAATTTTAGATTCCAGAGAAATACGATTCCCAGTGGTTCAGGGATTCCTTTTACTAAACCGACCTTGAAGAAAAGACCCGTTTCATTCTGTGCCTAATCTCTTCCTTTGCTGTCCCCCTGTTATCGCTTTTGAGAGGCCAGTCCCATCAGTGACTTGCACTCTGCAGGCTCTGTGCTCCCCCCAGCTTGCCTGCCCTGCAGACAGTGGGCAGGAGCGAAGCTCCTTGCAGGGACTGGGCACAAATTTGTTCTAAATGTTACTCAAAAATCCTAATCTGAATCTCGGTACCAGATAGCCATTCATTTATTAAAAGCAAATACAGCAGGCAACTAATGCTGCACTTTTTCTATTCTTCAAACCTGCTGTTAACAATGAAGAAGATGATGTCATTCCCTGGATGTGACAAAGGACTAATATTATATGCAGTAAAAACAATGACTCAACAGTTTCTATGCCCTTGAGGTCAAAGCATTCAACAGTTTTGAAAGTAGACTGCTCTTTTTGTGCACAGTTTGTGGTTGTATATTAATACAACGTGTAAAATCAAGATATAATTTTTAAAACCCCTTTTTTTTTGGTTTCAGACTGTTTCAAACTAAAAGTCCAATTGAATATCTCATAAGATGATCAAAATTTTGCTCAGATATGTTAAGTATAATATTGCAAAACACTTTTGTTTGGGAGGGGGGGTTCAAAAATACATTATCTATGTTATCTCGTGTATGATCTTGAGAGGCACTTTGCAATTCCTAGTAACATTAGTAAGAACTGTGAGTATTAATGCAGAAACTAGATAATACGAAACGTTCTTCAGATATTTTGTAATGGTCTGAAAGATAAGAAAGACCTTTAACATGGAAGGGTGTTTTGAGAGACAATGGAAAGCAAGGAGTCTGACAACCAAAGTTGCCCCGATTTTCTGGCATACACGAGGTATTGACCAAGCCCTGGCCATCTTTAACCGCAGCTGCATCTAGCTCAGGCTAGCGCAGGAAATGCCTGCTCTTGATACAGATCCTTTCTTCAGTACACCAAAAACTGCTATGGAGGGTTATTATCCTCTTCATATAGACAGTGAAACTGAAGCACAGAGAAGTGACAGCTCAAGGTCATTTAAAAGTCAGGAGAGTTTGGAAAGAACCCAGATTTCTCAATCCCCGTCCACCACTCTGCCCACTGGGCTTCGCTGCCTGGTGGAGTAGCTGCTTGACACGGCTCCTTTTCGAAACTAGATACAATTTAACAACTTTGAGAAGCTTTCAGTTCATCGTATTGTTGTCTATATAATTTTACTTTGTGGAAAAATAGACTTGCCTAATTAGATCAGGCGGCTGACACACGATCAAGTGCAAGGGAATCCCAGGCCAGCTGCAGTCTCCATTCCTGTTTTCCTTGCAGACCAAATTCAGAGTCACGAGAGCAAACTGGATTATATCTAGAAGGGCTTCTATGTAGAAAGAAATACCATTTTGCCTGCATTGATGCTAGGCGACAGTGTTTTGGATTAAAATGAGTCTTACTGTGGAATAAATAATATTAATCATCCTGACAATTAATTGAAATTAAACTTTAGATTCTGAATCACAAGGCACGTCTTCTGGCACGCTGACAAAGCGCTGGACAAAGGTTTCTCAGTTTATGCTGACCGTGTTACTGTGTCACCTAAAGGAACTGCAAACGGGTTCAGACATCACTTGCATAGTGGATGCCAGGCCCAAGTGATTACTCACCCAAAATATGGAAGAGCACATCTGGCAGGCTAGCTGGCCAGCATCCTGACAGCTTGATTAAAGAAGTAAATGCAAGAGGCATGGCTCAGTCTGATCTTTAAACTCTGTGTCTTCTAGTGCTTAAGAAACTCTTATCTTTCAGATATTTCAACCAAATATTTAAGCCCTAAAGATATCTCAGGTGTTACAGAGTTATGTCACGCTGCTCAAGCAAGGTGAGGAAGCTTCTGAGTTACCCAAGAGTCACAAGGCTCCAGGGCTCAACATGGTTCCTTGCAACGAACAAAACTCACGTGATTTTAAGGATGAGGACTCATTAGAGCACTTCAGTGGAAACATATATTTCCACCAAAAATTCAGTGACAAGTTGCTTTTATAAACTCAAACAAAATCAGACAGATTTGAGACAAGGCAAAATGAAGACACTAAAGTAACCTAGAGAATCTCCTCTGGATATCTTGAGCTAATTACAAACTGCATGGCCTTCAGAGTCTGGTATTTTCATTTCCGTTGTAATTGATCCTCCAATGTCATGATTAAGGAAGGACACAATGATTTTGGTGTCTTGTAGAAGAGCAATGAAATGTATGTCCCATGTGAAATAGACATTAGAATCTCTATTTGAAGTCAGGAGATATTTTTGCAGGCCACATCTCTTACTGCTTAATGAAAGCCAAGATCCGAATGTACTGCAGAAAGATTCACCCACGCTGTGGCCGTGTTAGATGCGCTGTTCAATAGAATACGTGTATTTGTTCCTTTCCTGTGACTCACATGAATACAAATATATTTAATTATATTAAAGGTAAAGTAATTCTTGGTCTATTTAATAAGTAGATTTACAAAGAAAAAATAAACATAGGGGCTCACAGCCTAGCGTGTTCCAAGAAGGGTTCTTCACCTGACCTTTGCTTTTAAAGCCCTGATCCCAGCAACAAACTTCAAAAACTTGCATAACATTAAGTACTCTAAGTACTATTGAAGCTGCTCCTTTGTTAAACAGGAGATTACAAGTTTAAACGAAGGACAGAGATTCCTATTCAGGAAAATACTGAAGATCATATTTAAAATTAAACATATCTTCACATTATCTTGTAAATCAAAGCTTACCTAAGCAGGTGACACTTCCAAAAGACTGAGTCCCTCCCCAAAAGCAAAGGCATATTAATATTAGAGGTATGAGCCATTTTTCAATCATGTCACGATTTTGGTAATATGAGGTCTGACAAAACGAAAACTATGTTCAGTGTTGGTTTTACTGTCAGGACCAAAATTTCAGACCAGTAGCACTTATAAATTCATAAAGACAAATGTACTCTTACTGTTAAATAATATAGATAGAAAACAATAAGAAGCTTTTCATGAAACTGTGAAGCACATCATTAGGCTTTGGCCTATTTTGTACATGTGTTCATCACGTCCCCATCAGATCCATTAGTAGGTCAATCCTTTATTATATGTTGCAGTGTCTGTTTAGAACCTCACTCAAAACTACCATCTCAACAAATCCGTTTACACAGTATAGCATGGCATTATTGATCTGCAACAGTATTACAAGCTCCAAGACTATGAACAGGAGAAGTATCAAGTAGCATCAACTCTAATTCTGATTTTACCCCACAATACCAGGTTGGATGAGGCCTTGAGCAACCTGGTGTAGTTGAGAGGTGTCCTTTCCCATGGCAGGGAGGTTGGATTAGATCATCTCTAGGGTACCTTCCAACCTAAGTCATTCTATGATTCTATGAATACAACTGACATCATGCTGCAACATGGAAATAGATTCAGCTATGGCCCAGGGGTTTATATTTTTTTGATATATTCATTTGTTTCACAGTTCTACTATTACTTCTGTCATGTATTAATACAGACAAGAATGTTTTATAATGTTAAAAAAACCTCCTGTTTAGCTGGAAGGCCTTTTGGGAGAACATCATATACTCTCCTGTTATTATCCTATAATGTTAAATCTTTGTCTTATTTTCTCCTCTCTGGTAATTTTCTACTGTTTGGAGGAACAAGAGGGAAACGTTATATCAATTTCAATCTAATTTCCCTGGTGAAACAAAGTAAGAAATAGGCATAGCATGCATAATATGGTAACTATGCTTTGTCAGTTGTGGAGAAGAGGTTGACATACAAAATCTGGTGGATATTCCCTCCCTCCTCTGGACAGATCCATACTCCCTTCCAGGAGGGAACTTGGGAGATCTGACTTTATCAGTAATTTTCCTAGGGCATAGATAGGTTTGAAGCCTACAGAGAAAGAGAAGCTCTGAGAAGGACCTCAGCGGACTCTATCTCCAGCTTCAGAGCTGCGGGTGAACCCAAATCCCACAAGCCAGGAGCAGCAGCAGGAATGGATCCCTCTTTGCAAGTCAAGGTTGGAGACAATCTGCTCCTGAATTGCAAGACAGGGTTTGGGGATGCTGGATGGAGAACAGACCTGTTCCTGAATGCTCATATTAGACATCAGGCATAGAGGGGCTTCAGGTCAATGGGTATGGTGGGTAGGCTTTCTTACTGAGCTGAAGAAATAAGGCAAGATTTTAGATGGGATAATTTTCTTGCAGAAGATAGAATCTGCTCTATCAGTGAGATGGAATTATTACCCACTTACAGAGCGCTACACAGCTAGAATGTTATTACTCATTCTCCTTAACAGAAACCTAGTACTGTGGTTTTGGTGACACACCGAAAATTTGTTTTCATCTTTCTTGTGTTTTTAGATGGAAATGTACTGTCTCCTTTCTCATCTTGGATTACAGCCTATACTGATTTTTTTTAAAGTGATTAAGAATAGAAGTTTTATATAGATTTATTTGTAAACACGGTTATGGGCCTCCCATAACGAATCAGCTTTTTTTTTTCCTAAAAGCCTTTCTAAGTACTAATTAGGAAGTTGTCTATTTTCTCTTGCAAATGCCGTATTACAAATGCATTTTTCGACAAGAATAAAATATTGCTTTTTAAACTGGAGTGGATGTTATCACTTCAGATGTGCTTATATGTATTTCCTGTGCTTAGATATAGTCTGGCAATAACAATACCACAATTACCAGAATGTATAATCTATAATGTAGTGCTGTGTAAATCAACACATAGCCGAATGAGTTGCACACATCCTGCAGGATACCACTGCCATTCTAAATTGTTTCCGGTTACACTGTGCATCTGCAGGATGACTTCTGAGCTGTGCTCAGACTGACTCCTAACCTAGAATACTGGAAGTTACCTCTTTCTAATATTCAATGTGATCCAAATGTCAATTTAGGTATAGACATGGAGCTAAGGCGTGTTTTGTTAATGACTTTCTAAATGGGAAACTGGAAAACGAGACTTAGAGGGGAAAACAGTTTTCATGTTTTAAAAATACTTATGTGACTTCTGATGAGAATGCAAAATCATTGCAAACATTGCAAGGGCAGATGTTCAGGATTTCAATTTGGTCGTTAAATTACTAAAATAACACATACCTGGCTTTTACATACAGTGGAGACTTGAATGTATGATCTCAGATGCTCTGCAATTCCCTTTAGAATAGACTATCATTTCTTCTCTATGTAAAATATCTGAAAAACACACATTTTTGACAGTAATTTTATGAAGTCAGAGAAAAAGCAAAGTCCAAACGAATCCAGAAATTTGACATTTTAATTGCAACAGACATTGCAGTCATACCCTCAGAACAACCTCACAGGAATACTGACCAAATGTCACTGTTGTGATTCAGTCAGTCCAAACTAACTAACTGGACTGACTGACTCAGAAATAAAATCTAGGTGATGTGTTCAGTGACTTTGCACTTTTACTTCTCTGGTTCGGACTTTTCCACACACATGTTAAAACAAATACAGAGTTTTAAAATACTGTAAACCACTTTAAAATATAATTTAAAATTATGATCCTTTAAAGAAAGAAGAGGTGGTACTTGCGTTACTTGACAACTTTCAGAAATGGACTCAGTAAGCCTCTAACTCTCACTCTGCTTTGTAGGTGGGGGACAGACCGCCTTTCATAGGTATATGTAATTTCCACAGAGTCTCTTGCAAGTCATCAGAATTTTTGTGTGTTTAAAAATAATAATATAGCAATTTAGAGAAAATATATTATGCAAAACCTGTTATTTTTCTCTTTCTGATACAGGTCTAACATACCAAAAAGAGATTCAGGCAGGAAGTGACAATCAAAGCAGTGCTTGCTTGAAAGGTATTTGAAATTATCCCTTTTTGTTGCTGCTTTTGATACAAAACCATGTGATGAATAAATGGCTCAAATTTAAATCTATCCATTGCAGAGGCTCCTAGAGAATACTTATTGTGTTAGCATGCATACCTGCATTGCAGAGGTCATTGAGGGGAACCCGGCAGGGGTGCAAGAAGCAACCATGGCCACATGGCCAAGGGTAGCTGAAGAACTGAACACGTGTGCTGAGAGGAAGGACCGAGCCCTTCTGCACTTCAGCTCTTCTGAGACATGCAAATCTGGTACAAAACAGGTTAGTCATTCAGGTCCATACAAATAACTCCTTCTTGTAAGTTTTATTGCCTTTTCTGTACTGGCTGGTTAATTCACATACTCATTTTACATTCCTTGTTGCAGTCTTTTAGTTTCTCTAGTCTGATCTTGTGTAAAAAGATGCTCAGAAACTTGACCCCCTGTACTGAACACGGTTTGGGATGGCTGCCTTTTTAACGACCATTAAGGAAAAATGACTACTGCTAAATATTACCTGTATATACTAATTGAATTGCTCTCATACCTGGTTCCTCTGTAAGCACTTTGTACCCTTCTGGAATTAATAGTCAACTGTCCATTATTATACGATGGAGTCAGGGGGAGCCTGGCTAGCTCTGGCTGTAGTCAAAACCTCTGAAAATTAGGCTGTGATGTGCCATAGCCACACGAGGGTGGCTGCCTGGCAGCTGACTTAGCTGAAGCTGAGGATGAACTATTCTGCTTGCCCAGATTGAAGCTGACTCCTGTGGTACTGCTGAAGCAACCTAGGCAAACATCTCCTCATGCTCTCCATGAGAGGACACATCTGTTCGCACTGGTACCCCTGCTAGGACACACTCAGCTCTGCTGGTCTTGGTTTCTACAGATCCAGTTCTTCATTCTTCACCAGCCTGTCTGCTTAACGCAGGGCTGTCTCTCCATTTTTGTACACAATTTGGGACAGTCTCAGGTGTGTGGGTGTTGCTCCCACTCAGCCAGCACACACACCCAGCTCTGCTTACATGAGTGACTTAAAGCTTGTAAACCTGTGATGTCATTAGAAATGCAGATTATGCTTATAAAGTACTTATTAATTCTTTAAGGATGCGGGTACTTTAGTCAGTTATAAAGATCTGGTAGAATTATCAAATTATATTGGTCTTATTTATTGCTAACTTCTTAGCTGTGGCACCACCTTGTGGACATTACTACATGGAATGAGAAGTTGACTAGTGGCAACAAAAGCAACTAAAACAGAGCAGGCATTTTGGAAAAACAACTATATTCACACATTATTTGCTAAAGCGGAGTAAAATAATGAAATTAAAAACCTGATTCCTAAAAATCCACTTATTAAATAACATGTATAATAAATATTGTCATCAGTGTACTCAGTTGTCTTTGCAGTTTTTACCAACTCTTCTGAGCACCAGCCAAGAGGAGTGGTAGCCTTCAAAACTAATTTTTGTTCCTTCTTGATAAAGTAGCAGCATTTGAATCCTAGTTCTGTTGCTGCAGTGCAAAGAGACATGACTTGTGCAAGAATCCCCAGCAACAAGACTTGCAAAACCAGAACTGTAATACTGAACACGTGGAGAAAACCTTAGGTCATACTCCATAAATATAAACTCGACAGTGAGATTAGTGTCCAAGCTAAATCACAAGAAAAATAATCTGTGACAGAGATGAACCACTGGATGTTTTAAACACTTGCTGAAAACCAAACCAACCAACCAAAAAAATTAAATTCCACTCTGCTGGCCATTAGATTCCCAGAACAACTCTCCGCAGTTGAGATAACAGGGTGTTACTGCTACGAGCACTCTATCCGCTATATGGTAAAGCACAGAGGAGCCAGAACATTAAACAGAAGGTGATCTCCAAGTTGTGTGAAGTGTATACCCAGTCTGTGCGTGAGCCTGTCTGAGTAAGCTTGGGAAGCATAATAACAGACATGGAATGTATTTTCTATTTCTATCTCTTCAAAAGTAACTGCAGACAACTTGTTATTTACACTAGCATAAAGTGAAGGTGGAAGAGAAGATGAAGACTAAGACCAAGTTCTTCCCCACTTGGATTGTCAATGGACTGTGCTGAACTCTGTCTGCAGACCTCAATATGCATAAAACCTGCTGGGGATGAACAGCTTCTGTGATTCTGGCATAGTATCGTGGCACAGATCTCTCATTTCACATCTCTTCTTTAAATAAGGACCCCTGCAGCTAAACTCTGCAGGCCCTTTATCTAATACTGGCCGTACCACAGATTCTCCCCAAACTCTCCTTAGCAGTATATAAAAGTTCACTCACCAGAGTATTTCCATGTCTAGTGTAACTCCTTGACAAATATGTAACTATTAAAGCAAGCCACGGAAGCTTGTAGCCTTCAGCTGAGAAAACTGCTTCTAAGTAGATGCCCCAGTTGTTTGTTTATGTTGTTAGTATCTCTTTTTAAATAAAGTTTGCACAAGTTTCCTTCTTCTCACTTCTACTGAATTTTTGTGCATTCATAAACTCTTCCCCATTAATCATTATAGTGGTAGGAATAACCAGTAAATCAAGTTTTTGGCTGGCAGCCTCAGAGTTTGCTCCACAATTGCCCACTGCCCATGTGCAGTTTTTAACTGCAATGGAGCGTTAAAGCAAAGGTCAGAGGTCACTAAATTGAACAAAATGAATAAATACAGGTAGTTATGGGGATGCTTGCTTGACATCTAAGGTAACTCTTAGAAGAAGTGGTCTAGCATTTGAGAAAACCAAATTCCCCTGGGAAGAAACCAAGCACAGAAAATGTCAGACTAGCTAAAACAATATACAAACACTGACTGCCAGGGAAGCAAACTCATCTCCACTGGAGTTTGCAGATCTTCCCCAGGAGCTGTGGCTTACTGGGTTCTGGTGACAAGTTACATGGATTCCACAACTTACATCCCTCTCTATTCTTACAGTTATGTATCTTTAGTAAAGGAGGTGAATAATCATTGCTGCCACTCACTGCTGCATAGTCTTGGAAGAAGAGGCATGAGGAGTACAGCTATGGCATTGGCACGGCCTCTGAAGACTCTGTTAGCTGAAAAGAATCCTATTTACAGGTATTGCACCAAGAAAAAAACCCTAGATGACAAGAAAATTCAGAGTGAAATTTACTCTTTGTTAAATAACCGGTTTTTATAATAATATTCATTGTTGGATAAGCTACCAGCTGAAAAATAAAGACTGGAGTGGATTACAGGAACGGAGTTAAAACAGCTCAAGCAACCTCCAAGGTAGTCCATTCCATAATAATGTCACCCTGAAACAGGTTATCAGGAAAGATCAGAATCTACATCAGTATCGATTTTTAGAAAGTTAATATATTAAAATGTCATGTAATGCAATTAAATATATTGTTTGGTATAAAGTCTGTATTAGAAAACACTGAAAAACCATCAACATAGCTAAACATGCACAGAGATGGGTGGGCCAAATAGAACTTTGGAATTAATGAAAGAAAGTTTGAGCAGAAAGTAACAATGTACTTTAAAAAAGAAAACAGTTCCATTAATGACATAAAATGATATGATGTCATACCTGTTTGCATTCCTGGGACATCTGAAACAGAATAGTCTGAACACAGTGGATGTTACATGCAATAATATTATTCTCACATTAAGCTTTTTAACTTTCTTGTTTATGTAGATATTTTGAACCATTTATCCTCCATTCTAGAACAGTCATTACTCTTGCTGGAACTGGTATCTTTCCTTTGGGAATAGCAGTATCGTGCCTGTTTTATGAAAGAACATAGAGTAAAATGTCTTTTTTTTTCCTCTTATATCTCGTAAAATTAAAACATCTTTTAAACCACAACAACGACAATACAATTTCTACAATACAGAGCTTTTTAGAATTGCTTCTTAGAAAGCCAATTTTATATTGTTTATTCTTCAAGAAACAAAATTTTGTTTACTCTTCTTCATCTCAAAAAGATAAAACAGTTTATACTGTAAAATTGCTTTCCTTTAATATCTTCATACAGTAAATATGACAGTTATTTTACTTTTTGTGCTCAGCAATTCCCTAGTGTAAGTGCACTGTTTAGAAAAAATATAGGGCTTCTAAATTCTTAGAGATTGACTACCAAAATTAATTTCAATTTAATTTAGTTATTCATTTCTGGAAAAAATAAGGCATTTGCTACCCCTTATTCACACTGAGTGCAGAGATTCTCCTTCTCCTTAGGCACTACCAGTGTAATTCTGTTCCCCACTAGTGCAGCCTTATTAATGGCCGTGGATGTATTTAGATGGAAGTTTTCATCCAGAAAATTGCAGCAGTGATTACTTTAAACCTGGGATAAGTGACATGAAAAAGACTTTGCCAAGTCTATTCTTATACTGAGCTCAGTTTATAAAAATATCTTATTCCTCATCTTCTTGAGCAGGTGAAACTGTTATTTTGTGTCCATCACATTCAGTTGATAATGCTCTTAGAAAGGAGCTAATAAGCTATGTGGTAAAAATAACCTTGTATTTCCATAACAGTATTTTTCTCCAGAGACTTGGAACTCCCTTGAATGTTTTAATTATCTCTTTCCTGAAAGTCAACGAAGCAGCATGGCACTATATTAAAATAATTTTCTTCGGGTTCCTGCAAGAATTAACTTCTTGCTGAATTAGCATATCAACAGCAAAACCAATTTCCACAGCATCGGTGACCTTGTGTCACTTTATATATTACAGAAGCTAGAGAGAAACAGTTTCAGAGGGCTATAACAGTTTAAAATTATTCAGTATAAATCCACTTACTAAATTGATACATGCAGGAGACAAGCCCCTGAAATTATGGTGCTAATCTGTATGGCTTAATGTCAGATTTCTGCATTTTTTAATGCTGTTCCCACCGACACAGAACTGCAGCGAGTATTAACAGAAAATGGGATGGAAGAGGCAGAAATCTGGCCAGGCTGGAGAAAATCCTGGGAGGGAGAGAACGAGTCAGGAAGCAGCCAGCACCCTCAGGGCAAGACTACGAGTTACACAGTCCTTGTGTCAGGGAACAAAGTGGGTTCCTACCACAGGAGAGGTGGAGAAGGGCACTAAACCCTACACATGAAAGTTTCAGGGGGTCCTTCCACAAGACAAGAATACTGGGGTGCCATTCAGAAAGTCTTCATAAAGGGAGGGATAAACCCAGTCTGCTCTAGTCCAAATGCAGAACCTATTTGGCCTACGGAAAAACAAAGCGCGCAACTCTCTAGCTATCAAAATACAAGGTAATACTATTAAGTTATGTAATACTTTTAACAGCAAATGAAGGTTGCATAAGCCTCTCTGCTTATTAGACATTAATTCCCAGTATTACTAAAATGGGTGATTTGGAGCCGTGCCAGGCTGGATAGATAGAATAGGCTATCAATTTATAAAAGGAAAATGGTAGAAGTAGGAACTGCTGCTGGAGGTGTCAATTTAAAGTACTACTCTCCCTATCAAAACCCATCCCATGCAGAGACTACTGCAGTCAGGGGATACACATGGTAAAAGCACTGAGTCAGGGAGAAGTGGTGGCACAGGATGGCAACTTATGTGTGTTTGACCCTCATATGTTACTTACGTCTGAAGACTTAATTTTGTGGTTTCAGGATGGGTTCATCCATAGCAAAATGTGATGTCTTCTAATAATTACCATAGGTGTTACTTATACATTTATGTCTTGGTCTGCCACACCCAACATGACATTATATGTTGACAACAAAGAAATGGGTTATTTGCTTATTGTTTCATTTGCTGAAGTGCAAAAAGAAATGAAATCAAATGCTTTATAATCTATTAATATCCTAATTCCTTGTGCAACATTCCTTGATTTCTTGTTTTCCAGAGCAGTTACCCTTTTTCTTAGAGGCAATATGAAGACAAAGAGTTTCCAAAAGGAGGATCCAGGAATTCTCAACACTGCAAGTTAGTTTCTTAGCATTTTCATGGTGAAAAAACACAGGCAAATCTTCCTATCACTATTCAGTTGATCTAAAAACACACGTTATCTTTGTCTTTCCATGTAAACCTTGTGTCTACTAAAATATGAAAGCCATTTTTTAATTTCTTATTCTGAAGGTGCTGTAAGAATAGTTACAAACTAAGTATCCCAGAATATGCAATGTAATTATATATTTTGATTTTATCTTGCTCAGATTATTATATTCTCAACTCCTTGAGACATAGTACGTGCACATTACTGAAGTAATATGTCAAAATACATGGTAATTTGTTAACAGTGGTACTAGTAAGGAAAGAAAGTACATAACAAAACAACAAACCAGTTCTGTACCATAAAGCAACAAATATTCATTTCCAGAGCAAAGTATATGGTAACGTTTTCCAAGGCAAGATTAAACTAAAATAAGTGTTCAGATAGAGAGAGGTTGTCACCATCTGCAGGCCAGCTGAAGCGAGAGATCATTATGAGTATTCAGTGTCACTGCTGGCAAGACCCAAGTCACTTCTATACTTGTATTCTTAAGTTAAGGATCACTCTGAGGAGACATTCAAAATACTTAGGCAAAATCCCATTATGCCTTTTCTGGGCCTCAGCCACCTGGATGAGTGCCTCTAGAGTCACAATCTTTGCGTTTTTTAGGATTCCTACACAGTCAAGTTCCACCTACAACACTGACAAAACAAGCAACTGCTGTGAATATTCACAGCAT
>JAVSBS010020926.1:0-21389 GCA_033124195.1 Coracias cyanogaster
GAGCCCAGCCCGGCCCGGCCCGGCCCAGCCCCGCCCAGCCGAACCCCGCCGAACCCCGCCGCCCAGGACAAAAGAGCGGCCGCCGAGCGTGCCCCGCCGCGCCCCCGGGCATCGCCACCGCCATGAGCAGCGCCGAGATGGGCAAGTTCAACATCTCCCCCGACGAGGACAGCAGCAGCTACAGCTCCAACAGCAACGACTTCAGCTACCCCTACCCCACCAAGCCGGCCGCCATCAAGAGGTGAGGAGGGGGCGCCGCCGCCCCGGCACCCAGGCCCCTCCGTTTCAAACGGCGGCGTCCCGTGTTGTCCTGGTGTTCAGAGAGCGGCGGAAACGCCCCGCGGGTGTCAAGGCGGGCGGTGCTTTGTGTGCTGGGCGGAACGGCACGCGGAGGGGGGGCTGGCGGGGGGAGCCGCTCCTTTTTGGGGTCGGTCGGTCGGTTTTCTGCTTTCCCGCTGAGGTGGGTTGGAAAGGCGGGCCGGGGAGCGAACGTGCGAGCCCCCCGAGAGCAGCCGCTGACGGTGCTGCGATGTTTTTCACAGCCACTATGCGGATATTGATCCGGAAAACCAGAATTTCTTGCTCGACTCCAATCTTGGGAAGAAGAAGTACGAGACTCAGTATGTAAGTACACAGCGGTGACGTTTTCGTGCCAAATTTGTGTTTAACTCTGAAATGAGTAATAACCTTCTATTAATTATTTACCTATCTCCCTTTTCTCAGCATCCGGGTACGACTTCCTTTGGGATGTCAGTATTTAATCTGAGCAATGCTATTGTGGGTAGTGGCATCCTTGGTCTTTCTTATGCCATGGCTAACACTGGAATTGCTCTTTTTGTGTAAGTATCTTTTGGTTCATAAAAAAAAATACATTTCTGCTGTGTAATTAATACTGGAAAAATACTTGATGTAAGAATGTGACCTTTACAGAACACCCAGTCACTGCCACAGGTGCAGAATTGCATTTTAGGACTTACATCTTGTTTTAAATTAACAGATTATGATCCCTTCAGAAGGACTTGCAGAAATTAAACAGATTCATTGCAAGTTCTGCAACCCACAAAACATCTGGCGGTGAATTTTCCTTTACTTAGCTCTGGTTTCTCCATGAATAACTGGTAGATTTCCCTGGAAAATTCCATTATCCAGGTGGAAAAGAGGTCCTACTTTGAGGTGTAAGTCTTTTTGCTTCAGAGTTCATGGGCTGAAATTAATGATAACAGAAACTTTTCAATTAGTGGAGTTCATAATTGCACAAAAAGTACAGGGTCAGGCTGTAGAGCATTAGAATACAAATTTGTGTCTTGCAACTCTGGCCGTGTCCACTCTTAAAAAATTTCTGTTGCGCCATCCTACCGATCAGGGACATGTTCCCCATTTCCTCAAGTGACACAACTGTGCCTGTAGAGGTGTGATGTACTTACACCGATAAAGAAATCCTTTTTATTGCCATGCTTTTATGCAATTCAGGGAATTGTTTTCAGCTACACCTCTAAAAATTGCTGTCTCCCTGCAAGGGAGAGATGGGGAATAACCAGCATATCTTTACTGGTGTGTTTATATTGGCAAAAGCTTTGGGGTTTAAGATAAGGCTATAGTAATGTAATTAGAAATGGCATGAGGAAACAATTATGCACCGTGCCTCTAAATGTCTTGGGAGTGTACATTTTTCATATATTCGAGGCAGTTCATCTCACACCGTGTGACTGTGTGCAAATGGGAATCCATGGATATGTTTAAAGGTACTTTGTATTTTTATCCTGGAAATAGATAAATGTGCTGAATGTTCAAGAACAAGTGAAGAGTAACATTCAGTTCAAAATTTGCCTCACTCTGTTGCCAGGTCTACACAAAGTTGTAGGTCAGATTTACTTTCAGGTATTTCACAGTGTATCAGGGTGGTGTTCAGGTTTTCTGAGGAAACCACCAATGTGTAAAGTCTTGATCTAAAGGATTCTATTTTAAATAATATGGTGATAATGTTGATTTTTTTTTGCTAAGACTTTTACTTAGATGACAGTAAACTGAATGAATAACTAAGCTGTGTGAATTCAGAAGAGACAGATTCTTCATCTCCTGACACATCAGTTTCATGCTCTAAAGATGTTCTGCAGCACATATAATCAGCATAATGCACATTAGAACATCTCTAAAGAGAGGAAAAAAAGAAATAATTTAAGGTTAGATATTTGAACAGATTTGCATGTAATGGGGTTCCTTTTTTTCTGAAGAAAAAATGTTCACAACTGTCAATTTAACAATAGGGTGCTGAGCTCGTTTAGTTACCTTTCATTTCCTGATGCTGCATTCAGATCTGTTTGCACTAGTACTGACTCAAACTAACTTGTTACCTTTGAAAACTTAGTGTAGTTTGTATAGTTCCAAGGCAGGAAAGCAGACAATCACTGATGATACTGAGGATTTATAATGATACTGAGGGCATTACAGACATCCTTTAATAACTGGGTTACAGATTCAGATCCAGATAGAGTTGATTAAGGCAGTAAATTCTTCAAAGACTGTGTGGAGTCACTTGTGTCAGTGCTGTGACTTGTCACTTGTGTCAGCACTAGGCAAATGAACGATACTGCCTGGAAGACAGAAACTGAGTGAGCTTCAAGATGGGTTTGCTGACTGATCTTGTCAACATTGTAGGCAGCCAGTCGAGTTTAGGACAAGAGGGGTCCAGCATCTGTGCTGTTTTAATGAAATACAACCCTTGCACATCTCACTGTACTGTTTCTAGTTGATGGCTGAATTAAATCCTGGTTAATCTCTACCTGTCAGAAATACAGAGGTTTATTTGTGTGCATGTGTTGGTGTTGAACTGGCACAATAACACAAGTTTCCTGGATTCCTTGTACAGATCCACGAAGCTTTTCTCAGATGTTCTTTGTGCGGCGTTTACTAATTTCGCAAATGTTAAAAATGACACAAAAGGAAAGGTAAAGAGTACACTGCGAGCTCTAAATGGAGCTTGCCATTTTTGAGCAGATGTTCTTATTCTTAGGTTTCCTATAAAGCAGAGTGCTTGTATTGGTATAAAAAAAGGCCAGGGTTGTTTTTTTTTTTGAATGTGTTGTAATTTTCCACTGTGCTCTTCGGCAGCTGAGATTCCCCCCTAGTGTGCCACTCCAGGAAGTGCACTTGTTATGGGAGAGATTTGTTGTAGAGAGATCTGAATTTTAAATGTTGCAAACATGCTTCTGGAAGAAATACATATTGCATATAAAAGCTGTGGGGAAGATAAACAAGCCACTAATGATTCCCACATAAGCACACATGAAGAGTAACTTTTGGGCAAAGAAAGCTTTTTTTTTTTTTGTGACAATAAATAGGTATTTCCGTTTGAAGACACAGCTCTCAATACATCTGAATTTTCAGTCAGTTCTTTAAGGCTCTTGCAGTTTCATCCTTACATAAAAAAGACACAACACAAGCTTAAGCTGAAAAGCTGATTTGTTTAAGAGCAAGAGATAATCTTCACTTTAGCTACACTTAGTCACAACTCCCTGTTGAATAGATCTATGACACACTGTTGAACAAGGATAGGAAGACAGGAGAAATACAGTTTCCTACAATGAATCAAAAAACATTCCCATTGATACTTTGTTATTTATATCAAATGTAGCCAATTATAGAGGCTTGACAGTGCTTATGCCACCTTGCACTGAATGTAAGCGTTGTTTAATCCTACTCTAGATTTTTTTCTATGTGCTTCAGAAATGCATTTTAATATAAAACCCTTTCTAAACTAGGCATTAATCGGGTTTTCAGAATGCTTTTAGCTAGCTTCAGAATCTACTTTTTTTTTTCCCAGATAATATTTTGATATGATTAAATGTTATGTTTGATCTGCCTTTATTTAATAAAGTTACATTAAGTCATTTATGGCTATTAAAAATTTGCATTGTTTTTCCTCCCCCAGGATACTCCTGATGTTTGTCTCAATATTTTCTTTGTATTCAGTACATCTCCTTTTAAAGACTGCCAATGAAGGAGGTATGGAAAATTACTATTTTACAAAGATGTGGTATTTGTTTCCTATGGTATCTTTGTGAAGAACACCCTTCCAATGGGTTATTTTCTTTTCTTGTAGGATCTTTACTGTATGAACAGTTGGGAATGAAAGCATTTGGTATGGCTGGAAAACTTGCTGCTTCTGGATCAATTACAATGCAGAACATTGGAGGTGAGGACAAGATCTTAGTATCTCTGTACTGTCAATAGTAATTGTTCCCTACTTATTCTTGGAGACTTTTTTTTTCACACAACATGTGTTCATTAACTGCTTGTGTTCAAGTAAAGTTATGAAACATGTTATGTGATTTTTGCATCTTGTGGCATATTCTATATTTGTAATGATCTATGATGTTATTCACCTACAGCTATGTCAAGCTACCTCTTCATAGTGAAATATGAGTTACCATTGGTCATCAAGACATTTATGAACATCGAAGAGACCACAGGGTAGGTGTTAGAACTCCTCATCAGAGAAACTATTAGGAGAAACAAATACGGAGACTGTATATATTTTTATTATGAAGACCACGTTCGGTACACCGTAGGGTAGCTTCTTACTCAGACAGAGATACAGTAAGTTGCCCTTCCCCTGAGTGCTCCACTTCATATAGATCCAGCCTGTCCTGGGAAAAGGGTAGAAAAATACAGGTATTGCATCAAATTACAAAAAGCTGTTCTATAAAGAACATCAGGTAAGTGTTAATGTATGTACCAGTTGGTACATAGTCTCATAAGGAAAGGTAAATGTGGTTATGGTTGGTTTTGTTGTTTTGTTTTTTTCACATTGCATTCCAACTGGTTTGGACTGATTATTTTGGTTTTCTAGTGTTAATATTGTGGAAGGTGGTTAAAAATAAGACTAAGATGCAGTTGTGTAATGAATGTCTTAGGGAACAGGTCCCAAAAAGACATGGGGACTAAACATTGAACTGAAACAGAGTTTGTATTTATATGCCCAAGAGTAGCATGGTGGATGCATTGCCATTCAGCCCTGGAGACATCCTGACTCCACAGTGGCTTTTCTGCTTGGCTTTAAAAGTGGATGCCTCAGGTAGGGTTTGTTTTATCTAACCATACCGTCTAAAAGTTAGATTTTGAGCTCATCATTTCTCTGGTCTCTGTATAATCCCTGGAGAAAGGTCATCTTCCGTAGTGGTCAGTTCAGTGCACCTGGCTTAGACACCTGTTTTGGGCATCTGCACAAAGAACAGTTTGTCTTATCAGCCTATATTGAGAGGATGTGTAAAAAACAGCTATCTGAAACAAGATGCCTGACTTCAGATGGATAGAGTTAAGTGCTATAAATCTCACTCTTCAGAGTTGTACTTCTGTGCCTTGTCCTGAAGTGTCCCAGTCTTGAGAGGGCTGAGCAGCTCAAGACTCCAACTTGCACCTAAGCCTGAGTTCAGAAGGTAGGCATTTTTCTGCCTGTGTTCCCCAAGGGGTTCAAGCCATTTGGTGGTGTTCATACAGCTTGCTGTTAGATATTGTCATGACAACAGTGCTAGCCATATTTTTTTTTTTTTCTTCTTTTTTTTTTTTTTTTTAATGTACTTGGAAGAATGCACCCACCCCATTTACTTAGTGGTGTAATGTTTACAAATTCTTTGCTGGGAAGGTTAATTTCCCTCCTTTGGCTGAATTCAAGTCCTGATTTTCCACTTCTTAAGAAAGGTTCTGGAGTAGCCAATACTTAAGAGGGGGCTTGGAGGCAAGTGTTTTTAACTGTCCCATCTTCAGAGAAGAATTCAAAATCATTTGCAGTTTAAGAGGGGAAGATAAATGCTGTGAATCTCACTGGGTACAGCTGCTGCTTTGCAAATCTGGCATGACAAAATTAAGAAACTGGGATTTGTATCTTAAGTGTTATCTTCTTGGCTGGTACTAGGTAGCCGTACACTGAATTAAAGTAAAACTTTTCTCAGTGCTCTGGCAGTTGTGGACTCCGTTTAACTGACTCTCTCCATGCATTGCTTAGGGGAGTCTGGGTGGCTACCATTGGCATGGATTCCATTCTGGCAGCCTGGTGCCTCAAATGTAAGCACTTACCTGTTTAAATGTCCCAAAATAACGCTTACTGTAGAATATCTTCTGGAATTCTGAGACAATATTACAAGTAATAGCTCCATCATTAACATAAATTTAGCAAATTTAAAAATACTCAGCTGTATTTTAAAGCTGTGCAATGCCATTCTTTTACTCTTCAGCACAGAAAAACTTGGTCCGAAAGTCCTGATGGCCTCTGTGTGGGGCACACACATTTTTAGGACTGTATCAAATGCAAGGAATCTCTGTGCTGTGATTTTTTTTTTTTTTTTTTTTTTAAAGCTACCACAAGACATTAAAAAAAAAAAGACAACAAAAGGTACATGATGTTAATGTCCTACCCACTGAACTTTTTAAAATACATTTTTTACATTGTTACCTAATAAAACTAAGAAAAGATATGACCAAGTTGTTTTTGCATTTACCACATAATTTCAGAGTAAGTCTGTTAAAGCTATTCCATGTTTCCACTACCATATATAGACTGCACAAATTTCCAATTAGGTCATTCATTTTTCTTTGTCTACCTAAATAGTACACAGTCCATTTTCAAATAAATACCGTTAGATAATACCATAACAGGGCACAAAGTATTAGTATTTGAGAATAAATGCTTAGTGTTACTTTAATTGCTTTAAAGCATATAGGATGATCCTGTAGGACAGCTGAAGAAAGCAGTCACCCTGCTATGATTAAATAATCAAGATTTGTTTTTCTGTTAGTTCTGTGAAATTACATTATATTTACACAGATCTAACTTTGTTTTTCTGTGTTTCAAAGGAAGATGTTAATCTTCTAACACTCCCAAGATGTTTTGTCAAAAAATAGCTGCTGCTTCTTACAGAATAAGTAGCAAAAATGATCTGAAGGAAAAAAACTTTTGAGGTTCTTATCATAGTTTCCCTGCTGAAAGGGACTAAGTGTGCCTACAAGAGATTCCCAGTGCTTGTTGGAGTTTTCTCAGCCAGTGGGCTTGAGCTACTGCCTTAACTCCAGCCCTCACCTGTTTTTCTTTAACTGCCACAGGGCCTCCAACAGAATTTTATTTCCATTAAAAGTGGATCACCACCCTGCTGGGGCCCTGCAATATTCTAATACATCTGGAGAGTTGGGAACCAACATTTAAGCAAATTACTGTTTGGTTTTTTTTCCATAATTGATTCCAGTTGACTTTTTTTCTGACCAGTCATTTACTTTTCTGTCTTCTGACTTCAGATGCATATTAATTTTAGAAAAGGACACTAAAGGAAAGGCACAATGCAGGTTTGGGGTGAGATAAGAAGGTATTGTAGGGCTTTAGGTCCATATAGTAAGTTGAATGCTAATCCTCTATGACATCAGGTACTACATTTTTGTAAGAAGCCATATGTTGTAGCAGAAGATGAGTGAAGACTCTGCAAATGTTGTAATTTTAAAATACTTCCATTACTTACAAATGCTACCTTTTTTCTACAGAGAATGGTATCTTAACGGTGACTATTTAGTGCTGCTGGTGTCTGTCATCCTCATTCTTCCCTTGTCCTTACTGAAAAATTTAGGTAAGCAGTAGAGTACGATCAAAACAAAAATGCATTGACAATACTGCGGGGAAATAGGTTGATAATGGTGTTTGAGTCTTGAAGTATTTTGTGAATTTAAAACTGTCTCTTGGGACTAATCAGTGTTTAGGTAATTGCTGTCACTCTGATTAAAAACTTTTTTTTTTTTAATTTAAATATCAAAGCAAGTACCTAAAGTTATAGATGTGTTTGTGGAAGACAAAAGGACAATAGATCAGGTAGCTTTAGAACAAGGCTCAATAGTAACTTTCTGTTGTGTTCTTACCATAAAGTTTGACGTATTTTGGTCAGTAGTGAAACAGTATAATATTGTTATCAGCTATCCTGTAACAGTTTCAAAAGAGTAGGGATACTAGCCCTGGGCAGTTAAATTTTTGCCATGTAAATGGAAGTCATCTTTTTCATTTTAGATCCCAAGCAGTAACAGAATATTCATACCAGATGCTTTATCTGAAATGGCTGTAATGCAAGTTCAATATTACAGATTCACTGTATGTACAGACCCTAATATATGTTTGAGAACTTTCAGATCTGGGTTGACAGCAGGCTGACCATGAGCCAACAATGTGCCCTCACGGCCAAGAAGGCCAATGGCATCCTGGGATGCATTGAGAAGAGTATGGCCAGCAGGTCGAGGGAGATTCTCCTCCCCCTCTACTCTGCCCTGGTGAGACCTCATCTGGAGCATTGTGTCCAGTTCTGGGCTCCCCAGTTCAAGAGGGACAAGGAACTACTAGAAAGACTCCAGCGTAGGGCCGCTAAGATGATTAGGGGACTGGAGCATCCACCATATGAGGAAAGGCTGAGAGAGCTGGGTCTGTTTAGCTTGGGGAAGACTAAGGGGTGGGGGAAAATCTCATCAGTGCTTATATATATCTAAAGGGTGGGTGTAAGGAGGATGGGGATTCTGTGAGATTAGCAGGAAGCCAATGAATAATTAGTTTGTTCTTTGTAATGCTAAGAAAATAGCAATCAAAGAGATCACTGACAGAATACGTTTTGTCATAATGTTATGACTTGAATGGTGTTTCTGTTTATTGTACCTGAGGTTGTTTGTGGTTTTTTTGTCTTTCTTGAACACAGGATATCTGGGCTATACCAGTGGCTTTTCTTTACTTTGCATGGTCTTCTTCCTGATTGTTGTAAGTACAATCTTACAGGCTTCTCGTGCTTGTAAAACTGTGTTTCAAAATTAATTTAAACACAGTTTCTGAAAAGTTGCACGTTACATTAGTCAAAGTAACAATAAATACATGGCTTTATTTCCAGGTAATTTGGAAGATGTTTCAGATTCCTTGTCCTATGGACAGTGACTTCGTAAACGCAACACTATTAAATGTGACACTGTCACCTTTGGTAGATGAAAACATAACAACTGATGATATGTGCAAGCCAAAATATTTCATCTTCAATTCACAGGTAACTGACTAAAAATCAGACTCTGTTGAATATAAATAAGAGTGACTAAATACATAGATAAATTACGTCATTTTTCCTTCAAGTAGTTGCCCAGTTGTAAACTTTCTGTTCCAGTAGAGTTAGGCACTGTTTACCTCCTGTAGACTGGGTGTTTCAACACTCCAGATACCCAGGAATTGGAGGAGCTTTGAGGTGCCTGCGTGAGATGAGTGGCAATAAACACATCTCTCATTCTTCAGTGCAGCATTTCTCAAGGTTTCTTGAGTAAGTTAGTAAAGGATTTTAAGAAGTAGGTTGCAGAAGAAGATGAAGTAAATAGTAAAAGCATGCAAATGGGAAATGTGTACCAGGGTTTGGAATAGACTTCAAGTTCCCAGTCACAAAGTCTTGACTCTCACGAGTGCTCCAAATTACAGTGGTGGCTCTCCACACATTGGGATGTACCATGTGTACTTCCAAGGCCAATACCAAGGTCAGGCTATAACGGCTTAAGCCTGTAAGATACAGAATGTAATTCTGGATGCAAATGCATTCAGCTCAGCGGGGACTTCAGTGAGATTTGAGAGTATTTGGTACCTCAGGGTCCAGGTTTAAGAAAATGTGAACTTGTTTTAATTTTTGCCAAAGTTTCAATTGTAAAGAATAGCTAGTCTTTGTCAAAAACTATACTGATACCTAGGTCAAAACTGAAGAATCTGATGCATTTTTTTAGACCTCAATTTCTAATGTCTGTTGAGATACTTAAAAAAGATACATTTGTCTTTCAGACTGTCTATGCTGTCCCGATCCTGACATTTTCTTTCGTCTGCCATCCTGCAATTCTTCCTATCTACGAAGAACTGAAAAGGTAAATGTTAGATACGTGTCTGTAATTTCACTAAAGATACAAAAGTAGTATAAAATGGTATGTTCTTACTGCAACCAATGGTTTGGTTTTTTTCTCTTTATTACAGCCGAAGCCGTAAGAGAATGATGAATGTCTCCTATGTATCTTTTTTTGCCATGTTTCTCATGTATTTATTGGCTGCTCTCTTTGGATACTTGACATTTTATGGTGAGTATTGTCTTCTTTCCTTTGTTTTAAATGAATTGTGTTCTGCAAAACCACAGTAGTATTTTTAAGTTAGAACAAGCAACCATTTACTATGGGTTCTAAATATATGCTGTTTGTTGGTGGGGGGTTTAATGCGTTTACAAATGCACACCCAAAAGGAGATCAGCAGCAGAATTAGGCCCAAGGCACAGAATTAAATCTGGATTAAAATGGATTCAGTGCCTCCAAGTTAGCCCTGTGTAAAGTGGAGACAGGCTTACAGGAGCCGTCAAGGCTTTCAATTAGTATTGCTGTAACTGTAGAATTTGCTTAGGATTTAGAGCAGAAGCAGTTGTTTGAGAAGTATGTCAACTACATCTAATTATAATGAAATTATTGTTTTCCTTATAGGAAAAGTCGAACCAGAACTGCTCCATACCTACTCTGCTTACCTGGGTGCTGATGTTCTTCTTCTTATTGTGCGTCTTGCTGTACTTATGGCTGTAACCCTTACTGTACCTGTAGTTATTTTCCCAGTAAGTAATTTATTTTTTTAATCTTACTAACATTTTTTTTATCTTCATCACCTACTCTGCCACAGCCATTTACTGATTTGGCAACTCCCTTTTATTAATTTATATAATTTTTCTAATAACTGAAAAAGGAAATCTATTCTAATAAGCTCAATGAAATATCTGTACTGTTAATTCAAATAAATAGGCAGCATTTACAAAGCAGAACATAAAAATACATTCAGTTATATTGTTTTCCTCATATGTTTTAATTAGGGAGGTGGAGCAGATTGCCCCTCTATAAAAAGGACTTGGGCTATCTGCTTACAAAAGTTGCTTTGGTTTTTGTAATTACATTGTGAGCATGAACCCTGGCCATTTAGGTGTATATTGCTGAGCAGCATCCTTAAATGTTACAAAAGTCCCTGGGTTTTGTTTTTTTTTTTTAATCAAGACAGATGTTTTACCTTGAGGTTTTGTTTTATCCATCACTGGCTGTGCTTTGAAAATCTAAATCACTGAAAAGAAACAGACCAGAAACACAGAGCTGCCTGTCATGTGCAGGAAGTAAATATATTAAAAAAAAAAAAAAAGTTGAAAGACATTGCAGTATTATTAAAATATGAAGCGTTCTGGGAAATTATATTAAAATACTTTCAGAAAGAATGTCTAATTAGGGCGAAGGTCCCTGGATTCCACAATGGAGACTAAAGTGTCTTTTCCTTTTTCAAAAGATCCGCAGTTCCATTACCCAGCTGTTGTGGGCAGGAAAGGAGTTTAGATGGTGGCGTCACTGTTCCATTACAATTGCTCTTCTGACATTTACCAATGTGCTTGTTATCTTTGTCCCTACTATTCGAGACATCTTTGGATTCATCGGTAAGTATTTTTGTGTTACCTAAAATATTCTTTCAAATCTCAGAAAATGCAGTTCCGATCTAATTATATTATCTTTACCTGTTTATAAATATTTATTTCTATGCTTTTTCAATACAGGTGCATCTGCAGCTGCCATGCTGATCTTTATACTTCCTTCTGCCTTCTATATCAAATTAGTGAAGAAGGAACCAATGAAGTCAGTGCAAAAGATTGGGGTATGTATAGACATATGTATAATAGTTACACTTGCTTACTAATTCTGGGCAAGAACTTTAGTTTTCTTCTTCATGAGTTAAGAATTTTCAAGTCCTGGTGAAGGTAGTCAGTTAATTGGCATTTAATGTTGTCTCAGTTAACGTGTGGGTGTTGCATAGATACTCAGAGCTGAGGAGATAGCCATCACAAGGCTCAGTTCACTTGAGTGACCTCTCCAGCCCCCCAGTTTTGACAATATTTGAGGTTTTTCTGTTGCTGATAAAAAAACAGATTTCAACAGATTACCCTTAAGAGGTATACTAAAAAAGTCTTGTTGTTCTCCTTTGAATTTTCCTTCAAGACTTATTTATGTAATTTACCCTGTTAAAAGCTGACCTCCACCAATCATTTGGGTCATCCTGACTGATCTTGGTCCTCTTACTGATGATCTTAGATGCACTGAGTCAGAATCGAGTTGGTGCAGTGGCTCTACCTGATGGATATCAGCAGCTACACTAACTTCCCTCAGTTAAGGCTGAGGTCTGCTATACTGAAAATAAATGTACATTATTTGAAAAGGACTCCATGTATGAGAAAAATACCTAGCTCCTTATTGTTTAATGGGATTTCTTGTCTCTTTTACATTGTCCTGCATGAACAATGACATTTTTGCTGTAAATGGGCATGACTTCTGGCTGTAGTAGCAGAATCTGAAATAATTCTTTAATATTTTCTTTTCTTCAGGCTGCGTTCTTCTTTCTAAGTGGTATACTCGTGATGACTGGGTGTATGACACTGATTATTCTAGACTGGACCCAGAATGTTGCATCTGATGGCCATTAACTGTCCTGGCTTAATCTCGAATATTCCACTTCAAATGCCAGTGTTCACTCAGATACCTACTGAGAACGAAAATGAGCTATTCAGCTTCCTTTAAAATGCAGATTCTTTGTTGATGGTTCTTCTGATTGTAGACTACCCGAACTCTGTCTTTAAGAAACTATTCTGCATGATGGAAGTGGATATAAACATCACGTGAGTGTCTGGCTGAAGGAAGTGACAACTTTATTCCATTCCAGAGAATGGACAGAACTCTCTGTAGACTTTTATCAAGCCATGTTTGGCTTTCGTCATTGTTACTTGGATATTTTATTATTTTACTTGAATGTGCCTAATGGAACCATTTGATGTGAGAAATAACTCTTTAATTTACAGCAAAGTGTTTAAATAACCAATGAGAGAGAGAGAGAAAAACACTATTATTTTTTGTACCAAAAATTCTTATGGACCTCAAAAGCACTATTTTGACTTTAAGAAATGTTTTTCTAAAAGAATGAAAGAATAACATAGAAGAGCTCATAAAAATATTTAATCAGTGTCCTAAATTAAATGTAGTTTGCCTTTCTGTAGAGGCATAATTAGAAGGAATTTTATTTTAAAAAATACTTCTAATGACCAAAACAGAAAATGAACCAATTAAAGTCAAACTTCTCTAACTATAAATGCTTCCCATGAAAGTCACTTAGCTCAAAGTAGAGTGAAAATAATCCTGGAAATCATTTGTCACCTTCTTTAAGTAACCACAGTTACCCTAATCCCCAAAAATGATGTGGAAACCCAAATTCTCAAGCTTTAAAAAATACCCACCCTTTAGAACAAATACATTGGAGAAAAACATAGTTAATCTAGAAATCACAAAGATGGCATTGACATTCCCTTCTTGAGGTACTCAATAGTGCAGTTGAGTAAAACAAGGTTTGGGGGTTTTGCCTTTTTTTTTTTTTCCTGTTGTAGATACAAACTGAATGGCACTGCAGCAGATGATGCCATTAATATAAAACTCCCTCCTAGAGTTCTCTTTATTAACAAGGTCCATTGTCAGTTGTAGCAATGTTTGTTGTTTTGTTTGGTTTTTTTTTTCTGTCCGATCTATCTTGAAACACTCTGTAGGAAAACAAAAAGGTCCTAATGTAGTTTACTAGTTGTATAATATTCAAAAACTGTACAGTATTTCTCAAATTACTCATCCATTTTGGGATTTTGAATTACTTGACTATTTTGTTTCTGAGTCAAATACACAAAATAACTGCACCAGTATTTCATGCTTGGTACAAACTCTCTTCACAAATGCAACTGGGATTCCTCTTCCAATTTATACTGTATAGTAGGATTACAGATAACCTCATAGGCTCGATAGTCATCTCATACTTATTTGCTTCAGAAATAGGTAAGTTTTTTATGAGCCCTAGCTAGCTAGCTGATGAAACAGGTGCTGTATGGTTGTGACTAGCCGTTTTGTTTCTAGTGCATGTTTACTCTTTCATTCTTGTCCCAGGCTGAAGAGAAATAACACTTGTATAACAGCGTACTTGGCTTATAAGAGGTTCTCAAACACAACAATATTGGGTACAAAAGCCTAGATAGAGATTATTAATGAAATAATCATGGCAGTGTGGTCAACTGTCTTCATCTGACATGATGCTTTAAACTGATTTACAAAGTTCCACTCAGTCATCGTGTCAGAGGGAACAAGGAAGGGCCTTTCATCCATTGATTAAACAGCGCCTGAGACTTTTTTGCTCTTGTAAAATTAATCAGGAACAAATCTAAAAGATAGTCACTGTTTGGCAGATAATGTCAATCTCTGCCCAGCCATTGAAAATCTGTGAGAGAAAAAAAGGTTGCAGGTATTTTGTATTGATACTTCTGCATGACTGTAAGTACTGGTCACTAAGTCTGTAGTGTAAAACTGTAATGAGAACTTAGATTCCTCTTGTGTTGTTTGTTCAGTGGTACTCAACTGGCAATTAACAAACCTGGAGTCAGCACTGACGAACGCTCCTTAGGTACTTCTCTGCCTCAGGTACTGTACATCCATGGCTAACTATCCCATGCTACCTGATCTCCACAGAAGTGCTGAGCGTGTGCCTCCTCAGTACTTTGGCAGCTTTTCTTCTTCCTCTCCACAAATGTAGAAAGGTGGAAGAGCATTAAAACATTGTCTACCTTTGAGCAATTTGTAGCACATAAGGGATGAAGTGCTTCCCTTGCCAGCATTTAAAAAGAAAGAAAGTGGGAAATGGACTCCTTTCTCAAAGTACCCACAGAAGAGGAAGGAGGTGTAAATGAGAAGTTACTACCGTCCTTCTCAGCAGCTAGAGAGGAGGAAGATTTTTGTGATGACACCTCATAATGTATCGTACATGTCGCTTAATTCTCTGAATGTAGCAATTTCCAGCTTTTACATTATCTGTTATATTATTTGATGACTGACTCTCCACCTGCAACAGTTGAGTTCCACTTGGCTGGGTTGATTTCCAACATATGATTCATGTAATTTTTAATTTTTTTTTTTCCAAACCTGTCTGCTTAAAGTTACTTACATTACAAACCACCTAAAAGAGCAGCTTCAGTATTAAACCACTGTTTTGTCACCTCTGTTAGACATTACTGTCTTCCATGATATTTCAGTCATAAATGTAACATGTTATTTATAAAACATTAATCCATTAAAACTAAACCTATTTTTCAATATTTATGATAGTCTATGTACATAAATTGTATGTGTGTATATACTGTAAGTATAATGTATATAATGTAGGTTTGGAATCCGGGATCTATGTATATATTCCTCTCTCATTGCTCATTGTTACATCATTTCAAAGAGTTGTTCATGTTGTACATCTGTATAACAACTATCAAAGAACAGATTCTTTTCCAACAAAATGTAACGCTTACAAAAATGGAAGAAATGTATTACGCCTAAGGTGTGTAAGAAAACACTAAGATTGTATTTATTACAAATGTATATGTTGCAATAAACACAGGAGTCACATGGGTCCATAAAAAGCATTGTTCAGGTTCATGTATACTTTTCCTCCAAAATTTACCATGGATGTTACGATTTCCTGAATGCAGCAATTTGACAGCTTTTATGATCTAACAAATTTGTTAGGCCACCAAATTCGGGCATCCTACGGTACACCCATGTACATATGTAAATAGCCACTGTATTGTTAGAGGCCGCCAGCAGTCTAGCTACAGTTGTTGGCAGGGCGTGCAACACAGTTTCAATGAAACATTGTATGTTTGTTTTAACTGAAATAAATAAATAGATAGTCCTAAGCCATGTTCTGGTGGGTTTTTTTTGGGGGGAGGCATCTGAAGGATTTTCTTTAAAAAGGATATTGAAAATGTATCTTTCATTTCATGCATGTTAACTTACTTAGGAGCACTTTTCAGGAAGCAGGGGTGGGAAATAGCATTTATGACACTACAAGAGTAAACAGAACCAGTCTGGGCACTAAATAAAATGAGATGTCATTCTGCAAGAAACCTGTATTATATCATTTTTTTCTGCAGTACAGGCATATCTGGAGACAAGACTCAATGTGTTAGATCTTGTACGAGTGTTATGAATAAGTCTTCCCCAAATTCTATGCTATTTTCCTGCAGCTGGAAATTTCAGGAGAAGGCTACCATAAACATTTTCAAAGCTGGTGCACCTGTTTTAGTTATACATTAGCAACTGGATACAAACCAAATGTGGCATATCAGTTCTTTGTTCTCCAGAAATCTGTATCAATTCATATGACTCTGTCTTTCTCAAATACTAAGAATTGAGTGTGAGAGACAGTGGAGGTGTAACTCAATGTGTTGCATATATACAACAAAACACTGTATGAAAGAAATATTAAAGAGACATAGTTAAGTACCCTGAAATTAGGAAATGCCTCAGTTAAGGTTGCTTTAATTACATGATTGCATACTATTTTTCTCTGGAACCCCTACTGAGTAGCTATTCATTATGGGTTTTTTTATCATGTTTTCTATGTGTTCACAGGGCCTATTTGTTTGCTCGAAGTTCAAAGCCCATCTTGATGAGGGATGAATGTCCTGATTTCTATCTTGCTGTCCTTTTGATGTCATCTTTGTGAAACACAAATTATTATTAATTTCCCTAATGTTGCAAGCCCGTAAAAAGGTGTAAATCAGCCTATGCCTCTGGCTACCTGAAGTGTGGAGAGGCAGCACTATGAAGCAGCCATGCATTTCAGTCCACAATTTAATGTCCACTTGCTTATTTTCTATTTCAGCATTAGCTTACATGCATCTGAAGCATAACTGAAAACAGGTTTTGAGTGATCATGACGATTCTTGAAACAAGAACCCTAAGCATCGAGTTAGCTGCTTGGAAAGGGTGGTTGTGCTTGGAAATGCTCATACTCGTAACTTACCTACCGTCACACAGGAATTTCATAGCAGTAGAGAAGCCCTTTCCCTGGAATGCCACTTGACTAGTGAACAATTAAACTCACCTCTCCACAGTCGGCGTTTCCATCAACTTAATATGTGAAGTAGTCTTTTCTACACACTTCTGATCCCAAGAGCTGGCTCAACCCCGTGAGGTGAATGAGATGGTGCAATGATTTAAAAAAGAAAGAAATTACACTGTGCTTCGAACCTCTTTACCCACCACAAGGCCCTTGCTTCAGAAGAAGGATAAGCTGTCACACAGGGTTTGTTCACTATGCTGAAACTTGGGAATCTCTTAAGTCCTCTGCGGGTGGGAGATGGCATCTGTGCTTTCTTTTGGTTCCTCTGAAGTTTACCTCTTTCTTCCCTCCTTGGCCTTGCCAGCTCTATTATGTCCCACAGTCATGCCTAGCCACCTCACCCCCAAATGTCCATGCAGCAGCTGGATTGCGTCAGGTCATGCCCTAAGGTCCCCCCGGCTTAGCTGCCCAAGTCCAGCTGCCACCTTTCTACATTATCTTTACGCAGGCACAGCTAGAAACTTCTTCCTTTGATTTCCATAATCTCTGCCCAGCTGGTCTCCTTACAGCCTCCACTCTAACTACAAGCCTTATTTTCTTGTTCTCTGGCCCTTCCTCCAGTCCCAGTTCTCCATCATTCCCACATGGACTCCTTCAAAAGCTTGGAGCAGCTCACTTCCAGACTCATTTCAGGCACTACTTGTCCCTCCAGCCTTTGGCCGAGCATGAAGCCCTGCTACAAAGAATGGGAAGGGCAGCTTTTCCCAGGAAAAAATGATTTATCATTTTACTACAGGAAAACGTCCTCTTTTCCCTGATTTTATTCTCAAATGGGACAAATCATTTAGGCTGATTGTTTTTCCACAGAGATGCACAAAAACACCACCCCGTTGCAGTTACTTGCAATGGAAAATGTGAGAAGAAACATTTGAAGCCAGACAACATTTAAAAGAACAGAAATGTATTCCAGTAAGAGAATAGCCAGGTAATCCTGGTAACAGGTGGCATCATCAACCTTGTTTGAAAGTGTTATTTAAATTAGAAATAAGTGTTACATTTTTTTTATTTTCATTATTATTTACATATATTAAAAAGGAGGGGAAAAAAGGTTTTCCAATTGCAGAACATGAATTGATAGTCAATATATGTTGGACAGCTAGTAAAAATAACATAGAAATTCAATATAGGTCTTGGAAAGGAAGTGTAGTTTACATAACTAGCTTTTTGGTGACCTTTAGAAATTGTCTTTACATCATCTCCAAACAGCTCAGATTGCAACAAAATTAAATGGAGTCAAGAGAGATGCTGCAGGAATTCCCAAACGCTCAGGAATCATCGGGCCAGGGCTAACATGGTCAACCACGCATCTGCTTTTTGTTAAAATAAATACCAGTTCATGAACAGCCAATATTGCTCCTTCCTGCCCACTTCAGTAAAATTATTTCATGCACTGGTAGAGAGCATCTCAGGGCTGGAGCTGAGGTCACCACACAGAACAGACAGACCGGTCTCATGAGAGGTGGCATGGGCTGGGAGCTGTCCCCTGGACATCTTACCCTGCCAGTTGTGGTGTCAGCTGGAGGCACTGCTCAAACCCCCACAGAGCACCTGGCCAATGAATAAAACCAGCGGGCAGGTGTTTCCACTGTGGGTAGGGCATGGGGTGTGCGCCCAAGTGCAAAGGTTGAATTTAAAAAACAGTGGTAAAAAAGGCCTCAGCAGAGCCACAACTTTGTGGAAATATGGAGAACAGCTGTGGAGAACATGAACAGAGTTTCACTCCATGGCCATCAGCAAATGGCGGCAACCAGAAGAGACACCTTCCGAAAACAGGTTTGAAAGTAGCCGCTGCTAAAATATTTGCTCTTTTGACACAGCCAGGGAGGCGTCAGCTGTGAAACTGTTGCTCTGCAAGGATTATGGGACTCCAAACGAAAATGACGTATGAGGGATGTGTTTTTCTGGGGAACAAGTGAGGAAGTTCCTTAGAATGCCAGCTGCTGGAAACTGAGCTGTCACAAGAAGCTGTTGAAGAGTTACCAGAGTCCAGCGCTGGGTGCAGGCATTTCGTGCTGAGGAGCAGCATTAGGAGTAGTGAGCCTGCTGTGCATGATGGCCCACCCGCAGAGATTGAGCCAGGACATCTTGACTACAGGAAATTATTAAATCTGCATTAACACTGATCAACCTCCTGCAGAGGCCATCCTGCCGTCACCCAGCTCAGAGGGGCTGCATGCTTCCTGCTTCTGTGGGATTTTGGCTCTTGCCCTCTTCCCAAAGATCCGACGGGTGTCTCACCTTACTGGAAAGATTATGTTTTTGAGCACAAATAAGGCTTACATTCTTCTAATCATATTTTTAAAAGCACAGGTGGCCCAAGAAACATTTTTAAGTAAATGAGTCATGTTTGACATAATCATCATGGTTTGGGGTGACCGTGTGTGTCTGTGTACACACTGGGAATACAGGGTACAAGGGCTCTTCTGATCTATTTGGACTTATCTGGAAATAAAAGTAAAAGTCAAATGAGGAAGTAAAGCCCATTAGTCTCTCTTCTAAAACCACAAGTCTCTCTTCTAAAACAAGAACCAATATTGATTCTCACAACTACATTATTTTTCTCGGTCCCAGAAAGGTCCAGGATTCTCCAGATCCCTCTTGCACATTGTACTTCTGAAGACTGTACTTACTGTGGCAGCTGCAGCAAGCTGGCCTTTAATCTCCATTTCTTCTGCAAGAGCATTCATTTCAGGTATGCCGTATTTCACGTACCTGGCTCCTTCAGATCTTAAACAGTTGACTTCAACCCCGCATAAATGCAGCAGCCTTTGCTTTCCCAGGACTCAGCCTCAAGCTCTGCAGTGAGCTCCTCTAAACTACCCAAGAAAAGACAGGCCATGTCATCAGACAGGTCACACTAACATATGACCTGTGTTTCAAAACCAAGTCAGTAGTTTGATGTGAAACAAAAGCTTTTGGGTTTTTGCTGCCACAGATTTCCAGCCATCATGTTAGGTCAAAGGCAGCACTTCACTACTCCTGCACTTAACAGAGCCAGTTTCCATCTTGCGGTTACATTTCTCAACCCATTTAAACAATCCGTATCTTGGATCAACACACTGCTTATCTCCAAGTCCTAGTGGAGAAGTCCTATGACGGTTATTGAGTCTGAGTGTGGCTGACTGCTAGAATATCCATCTGTCCTCCCCTGTAAACGTTAACTTGGCAGGGTACAGCAGTCTTCTCTTCTGCATTTTCTAGCCGCAACAAAACTAAACCTCTGAAGTGTTTCCTTTCTTACTCACATATGGATAATTGTAAGAAAGAATCAGATCCTATCTTTGTCACCCAGAAACTCTGGAGAACCATGAAATCCTTCTGAAAAAGGCATCAACACTACTTGGAGTAACTACTTTGATTGCTTTCTTATTTTTATAAATACGGAGAAAATTCAAACCCATGCAACCTCAAGTACTTTTACAGATTATTATTTTTCTGTCAGTTCTGGTGTTATCTGAGTCAAGTCGCTTGTGTGATTCAGACTTTTCCCTTGCAGAAGTGACTAGACATGGTGCTTTCCCCGTCTGTGCACAGTAAGTTACTATACATAGTCCAATAACACAGAGATAATACTGCGGAAGTTCCTCTGCAAGATCTTTCCTGCTTTCATTTCTTTCACCCTTCAGACTAATGCACTGTACCTTCCTCTTCTACCCTCCACCACGGACATCAAACACCATTCACTTCTCAAATTCTCACAAGGTTTTACAAACTTCTTAGGACTTCTTTTTTATTATTATTTTTCTAACTTAAAGAAATGTCTTTGCTTTTCATTTGCTTTGTAGAGTTTCCCATATGATCTTCTCAGAGACTGTAAAGATAACCTGATTTCAAAGAGGAAGTACATAGGTCCTTTTCACCCAGCCTAGCAAATAGACTACCATATAGTTTTACAGTGGGATTTTATAAAAATATAACAGAGAGGGAATTTTTGAAAGTGATAAAGAAGCAATGAGAAATATTGCAATGTCATGGCAGTGAGCACGACAGCTGACTGATGCATTGATGTTACTAAACTATAGTTTGCCTTTGACACTGGAGAGGGTAGCTGAAAACATAGTTTTCAGCTGCACGAAGCTTTCTCTGCATCCTACTGTTGCAGCTTGGCCATGCTTACCTACTACCCTGCACACTGATCTGGCTTGCAAATCACCAGGGTTTGTGCTTTCTTCCTTTATCCAGCATTATGTCCATGAGCCCCCTCACCCTGCAGCCTCCTGAGGAGCTGGCAGATGCAAAAAGATGCTGCAGAGGCAAAGGGGTGGGTGAGCTGGCTGCACTGCCTAAAAGAGAAAGGTGTCCAAGATAAAAACTTGAGTGTGTGCTAACGAAAGGGATGCTTACACAAAGGCATGGCCAAAGAAAGATCCCTGTCTCAGGCAGCCCC